>CABEEJ010005725.1:11068-46823 GCA_901482245.1 Timema douglasi | reverse complement strand
AATGGCACAGTACAATATTTGTTGTGTTCTTCACTTTATCCCCCCTCTCACTCCTCCCCCCTCTTGCTCCTTCTCCCTCCTCCATCCACCCAAAAGAAAAACTACCCTTCCTAAGCTTGGCCTGGTGTGAGTATTCTGCAGATCCCACTTTTTTTTTATCTTGTGACCTTTGTGTTTAAGAAGAAATGAGTAAACTCAGAGGAAAATTCTTTTTTTAAAGATGATTGGCTGGACAGTACAGGGTTTAAAGATTGGCTGTGGTTACAAAAAGTGGATTGTGATATAAGTAAAAGCCATTGTTCTTTGATACAAGTAACATGGGAATATCTCCAATCCAATCTCATGCCAAGGGAAAGAAGCATGTTGACAGAGTGAAAGCTGCTAATGGGAGAAAAAAAATATTGGACTTATTCCCTGCGGCCAAAAATGCAGTGTCATCTGTAGGCCTACATGAAGATGTACATTTTAGTGCTAATGACCATGAAGTAGTTTTGAAACCTGAAAACAGACCTAGTTGTTCTGTTCAGAACTTCTTTGTCAAAGATGAAGTTTCTCATGCAGAAATATTGTGGGCTATTAATCAAGTAATGACACATTCTTCTGCTAGAAGTTCTTCTGCTAGAAGTTCTTCTGCTTGTAGTGATATCATTAAAGTAATGTTTTCTGATAATGATATTACCCAGAAATTTAAAATGCATTAAAGATAAACTTGAATATGTCATCGTTTATTGACCAGGTCATATTTTCAAAAGCGAGCTTGCCTATGTGGTTAAGCAATGCTAATTTTATTGTATTTCATTTGATGAGAGCATACATAGTGGGGCTCAGAAGACCCAGATGGATGTTTTTGTTCGCTTCTGGAGTGAAAATGAAATTCATACAAGATATTTAAAATCTTGCTTTTTAGGTCATGCAACAGCTCAAGATATTTTAATGAACTTTATATCTGCACTAAAAGACGAGGGCTTGGATCCTAAAAAAATGTTTCAAGTTTCCATGTATGGACCAAATGTAAATCTCAATTTTTAAAGTGATTTCAAAAGCTACTTGAAGGAAGATTCTCCACAAGATCCTGAGTTACTGGAATTTGGAACTTGTTCTTTACACATTGTCCATGATGCTTACAAAACAGCACATGCTAACTCTAGTATTACTATTAACCAGTTTTTGCACTCACTCTATTATTTATTTAAAGATTTTCCAACAAGACTTGCAGACTATCATAGAATAACAGGATCATCTCTTTTCCCGATGAAGCTTTGTTCTAATAGATGGGTAGAAAATTCAAAAGTATTAGAGAAAGCAATGTCAATGCTGCCATATTTAAAACAGTATTTTTATTTTAACAAGCATCCTCCAAAATCTGACAATTTTCAAACATTAAGCAATTTTGTGAAGGATGAACTTTGGCATCAAAGTTGGGATTCATGCTGACAGTTTCACTTGAGTTGGAGCAATTTCTCACCGAATATCAGAGCAATCAACCTCTATTGCTATTTATTTTTGCAGGTCTAAATAAACTACTTGAACACCTGATGAACAGAATTGTAAAATATGATGTAATGAATTCTGCAAATACTTCCAAAAAATTGTTAGCCGTTGATTTAAAGAAACAATCCAACATGCAATCACTCCCTACTGTAGATATTGGGTTCGCAGCATCAGCAACTTTGAAAGACATTAAAGACATCAAGATACTTCAGTTCAGAGGAGATTGACAAAAATTCCTAGTTGATCTCTGCAACAAACTTTTACTAAGTGTCTGCGTATAACCCGAACGGGTAGTAAGACGCGGGGCTAATAATAATAATAATAATAATAATAATAATAATAATAATAATAATAATAATAATAATAATAAGTGTCCTCTCTCATACAAAATTGTCAAGGGTGCTAGTTGACTCTCCTGAGTTGACTCTCCTGCGGTCATGCTCAATTCATTTGTTAGGACCTATAGGATAACTTCTACTTTAGAAGTCCCACTAGACAAGAAACAACTATCTAGTGTGCAAGCCGATGTTGTAAAAAGAGACTACTTGGACTTTGTATCAAAGCAAAGAGTTATTGACTACCCTAAACAATTCACTTAAAGTGGTGACCAGTTTAATTAGTTCTTTTTGAATATTTTTTTTAGAGTAAATGCATCTCAGCAACTACAATATTTCACTAAAAAAATTCTTGTTCTCTTCCATAGCAATGCAGCCGTTGAGCGAAGTTTTCCTGTGAATAAAGGATGTCTGGTTGAAAACTTACATGAGGACAGCCTTATTGTTCAACGTATAACTTATGATGCAGTCACTGCAGCCGGGGGACTTCTAAATATGACAATTTCAAAAAAGATAATTCATGCTGTGAGTAATGCATCAGGAATAAGGAAAGAAGCGTTTTAAAAGAAGAAAAAGATTGAAGTCGACTTCAGTCAAAAAAGAAAAACAGCATCTGAAGATATAAGAAAATTATAAGTGAAAAGAAGAACGATTTTGCAGAAAGCAAAGGAAGAGGCAGAAATAGAACATGAACTGCAAAAATTGAAAAAGTTTTTTGGTTGAATGAATTTTAACTTTTTTCTGAATTCTAAAAAAAATTTTACCATCTTAATTTTTAATAATGTTAGGTAACTGAGATTATATTTATTTCCAAGTAATTTTTATCAACATAATATTTTTTGATTACTTTTAAGTGAAGATTCTGTCTCTTTTATACTAAATATTTACTAAACAAATTCATGATAAAAAACATAACTTGTGGAAAGTATCGACTGTCAAGGGGTGGTGGGGATAATAGTTTTTGTGGTAGAGTAAACTCCCTGGATGTAATCATTCTTTGAAGTTGCGCCACCAAGGCTGATTACTTGTACCTCTATAAAGTTTTACGATTGAGGTGAAATGACCTACCAATTTTGCCAGGAGAGGTATTTTCACATACCTTCCAGGGTTGTTTTACATGCCACATGGAACTGATGGCTTTACTTTCCCTCCGAAGGATGTTGAGCTATGAGTTTTTCTTGCTCAGGAAAAAGCCTTTGGCCTTTTTTGGGTTCTAACCCACAAACATCGGGTCCTGAGGCGAGCACTTTACCCCAAGACCACCGTTCATTCAAAAAATGTAATGTTTGTGTGTGTACACACGTGTATTAAAGATGGGTCGGATCCACCTTTTTTTAAATCTGAAACTTTATTTTGCCATCAAATCCCTAATTAAAATTTGAATTTTAGAAAATATTGTAAGCATAAGTGTTTAAACTTTTCCAATAACTAGGATTTATTCCTTCACTTCTGATTTTGTTTACATTAAATGGTAAATTAATTATCTGGAGTTTGGTTGTTAGGTTTTTCCTATCATTATTTTGGTTTGAACCACAATAAACTATTTAACTATTTTAATACCTTTAAAAAATAGCTCAAACTTAGTACCTATTTAAAACAAATGATTATGATTTGAGTTTTTAATCCATGAATATTACTTGTAGGTTCTAGGGTCCCATCCTTTGTATATACTCGAATAGATGCGTCAATACACTTGATTCTTGATGTAAAAATGTTTAACTATGACAGACCTAGGCCTACCCTAACTTTCTATCATTTTATGATTTTAAATAGTGATTGTTTGTTTCTTGAGTACCTTTCTTATATACTGGATTTCTTAAAAAAATATATACTGGAAATATACTAGAATTACTGGAAATATACTGAATTTCAACACTATAGTCAGGTAGACACCCTGACTGATTATGCTAATGGCTTAAGGTATTAGGAAGGTTATATTTAGGGGATGTGTACCCACATTTGTGTGGCAAGAGAGTGAGTGAAAAACCGTCATGTATAAACCACCTTCAGTACACCCAACTGAGATTCAGACCTCGATCTCATCATATTTGGCAGTCTATAGTCTACTGTGAGAATAGCGCTTTAAACCATGTGGCCACTGAAGCAGTTAAACTCGGTCAAAGTTTCCACTCACCTGTATGACTAGGAAAACACAGAGTATGTTTGTGTTGTGTGTGTATGGGCATTTTATATTTGTTTGTATGTGCTTATTTTCAATGCTGCCAATAAATAACTTTAATCAAACAAATTAAAATAATTTAATTGAAGGTACACTATACATATGCTACTGCTAATAGATCTATTATTCAAAACAGCATCTTTTAAAAAAAATACTTTAAATTACCACACATTGAACTTCTTTGAATCTTAGTCAAATAAATGTTTTAAATTTCTCTTTAGAGTGGTTACTCAATTTAACAGTCCCACCGACCATTAGTCTCATGTCTACAGCCGGATTTTCATTGCAAACCTGTTATTTAAAAACTGAAAACTCATTTTGCCAAAATGGCAGGTGGTGCGGGATAATACTACAATTATATTTATATTCTTAGCCTCTTTTATTAATACTGAACAAATAAATTATACAATAATCCCTAAGGAAGCTATTGAATGCTTTTGATAACTTTTTAGATGAACTTTATAGTTAATAAATCAAATAAGACATTTATATAATGTTAGTGACTTTAAATAGACCAACATGTTGGTGGTTGAAAATGGGCATCCTATAAAAATCAGGATTTACAAATGCTTACCTTTTCAGAAGACATTCAATCTATGGGCAAACTTCATCTAGTGTAACATGAAGAGGAGAACAACTGAATTTTATATTCATAAAAATGTTTATTTTTACAAGCAATTATGCATATTATTATTGAACAGTGAAAATTGTATTGGGCATGCAAGATATAAAATTATCTTCTGTAATTCCAATATCTCTATTGTAGCTCTGATTGATTTAACACTATGGTAGCATGCCATATTGGAAGGGGTTTGCTTAATTTTTTTTTTGTGCATTGCCTTTTACAATCTCTCTGTATATTCACATAAATATACTAAAAAGTTAGGGATGATAAAGGCTTAGTTCAGATTAAATGTACTCGCATTTGTATAGAGAAAGCGCGGCAAACCATTTATAAAAACATAATTACATTGGGTTGAAATTTAAACTCCTAAAATGTCATCTACTAACATTTCTAGACAAGACTTACTCCTGAGCCTGTGTGCCCACCATTGCAGGTTTTAGATAATAAATGACAACATGTATGTTATATTTCAAGAGTTATCATAGCATTAGAATGTTTGACTGTTAACTTGAGCTTTGATCTAAGAGGCCATTCTTCAAATTATAATGGGCTTAGGGGATTATTTTTATTAATGGTTTTCCATATTCATTATGCGATAAGTCATGCATTTACTTAGAATTCAATTTCATCTTGAACTCTCAAATTAATGGAAGTTGCAGCTAGTCTGAATAAGCAGTACGACATTAAACACTTAAAGAAAAATAATTGCTCTATTTATGGAAACATTTCAATTAGATGCAATTCATTATATTAATGAACACTGAAACTTGTCACAAGACATTAATAAACTTAACTAGTGATCTCAAAACATTGAACTTAATTCTTTAACACAAACCTTTGAGTTTTATTCTTATAATAATTCATTTCATTGAATGAAGACACCCTTACACACAACTACAAATTTGAAGAGTATTAAAACATTTTAGTATACTAGAGTTTAATATTAGAATTTATATATAAATTATTTACAGATTTCAAAATTTATTTTAAATAAATGAGATAGAAGAACAACTTGTTTTGTATAGGTTCACTGTTCAGATCTAAGAAAACAAAATAATTTAACACATTTATCTTCATAAATCACTCTGTGAGTGAAATTTACTTATATTAGTCACCCAGAACCAATTCTCATGTTAAGATTAGTAAAACATTTATTTTGAAAAATTTTATGAGAGCATATCTTAATCTTTTTAATAATACATTTTTGAGGAGTTTAAAATCCTTGTACAGATGAAACTAGGTGTCTTATGTGTCCCAGTGGGGTTAGAAGAAATGCAAGTGATTGGTATGGACTGGTATGATGGGCGCCATGGCTACATCGAGGAAAATTGTCCAGTATTGGCTATATGCTTTGACAATGGTTGTATGCAGATAATGAAGGACGAAAATGATGATGGTATGTAGAGTAAAATCTTTAAAAAAATTAATAACATATGTAGTGTAAGGAAAAAGATATTGTGTTAAGCTATTTTAGAATAAATGAATCACAATATATGGTAGCACAAAAGTCATATTATACTCAAAACAATTCTTGTACAAAACCCTACAAAAGATATGAAAGTAACAATACATCTAAATTATTGACCGTATGTTTAGTTTCCATGTTGTATTATAACTTTTTTTTTATGTATATAGTACATATCTAATATAAAAAAATCCTTATAAAAAGTCTTATTATACTAATTACATGTCAGGGTGTCTACAAATACTTGAAATATACTTGATTTTATTTATTATATTGGAAATACTAGAAATACTCGAATTTTGAATTAAATATTGGAAAAAAATATTAAGCTTCTTCTCATTGAATGAAATGTTGGCTACGGCAGTTTGCATCAACATTTTGATATCCCTAATATTTATAATTTGAGCACGTGACCACTCCTTGAGTACTCCCCCTCTAGTCTGTCTTTTATGAAACATAGCTATCAGGTAAAGTATGATTTTGGTAGGAAGAACAGTAGAAGTTAGTTACTAAAACAATTTTAATATATTCATACATCAAGTCATTATCTGCATCTTGATAGATATTATATATATACACACCTGTAAAATAACAAATAATAAAGTGAAATGTTATCATTGTTGGTCGTGAAGAAATATGTTTGAATTTTCTAAACTGGTCTTCCAACCAAAATCATGTTATAGTTTCCTTGTTGATAACCTTGCAGTGAGGATGTTTGTTTCTTTGGCCTATTCTTAGTCTCTATCCTAACCCCCCTTTTATTCATGTTAGAGGAATAAATAAATAACTTTGTTTTGACCACACCAGCATTCCAATGGCACAGGACTTTGTTTGTTGTGTTCGTCATTTCACCCCTTCACCCCCATTCCACCCACAAAAGCTGTATAGTTTGCAAGATTGGCTGATGTTAGTACTCTGCAGAACCCTATTGTTTATCTTGTTACCTTTGTGTTATAAGAAGAAATTAGTAAATTTAAGAGGAAAAACTCTTTTCTAATGATGATTAGCTGTATAAACATTGTTTACAGATTGGGTGTGGCTCCAAATAAGTGGAATGTGATAAAAATAAAGGACATTGTTCTTTTTGTAAAACTAACTTTGATTTAAGTAACATGCGGGTATCTTCATTCCGATCTTAAGTCAAGGGAAATAAACATATTGACATATGCTAAGGGGAGCAAAAAATATTTGACTTTGTTTGCCGATAGTAATATTGCGCAGAAATTCTGAATACATTAAGATAAAATTGGATATGTAATTGTGTATGGACTAGGTTCTTTTTTCAAAATTGAGCTTGCAAATATGGCTAAGCAATGCACATTTTACTACAGTTCATTTGATGAGATCATAAATACTGTAGCTCAGAAGACCCAGCTGGATATTGTTTTCACTTCTGGAATGAAAATGAATTTCATTCAAGATATTTAACCTGTTCCTAGTTACTCGAAGTAAGATTCTCCTCAAGATCATCAGTTGCTGGAATTTGGAACTTGTTTTTTACACATTGTCCCATGTACTTAGAAAACTGAACATGGTAGCTCTAGTTGGGCTGTTGACCAATTTTTTAGCTTATTTATTTAAAGATTTTTCAATGAGACATGCAGACTATCAAAGAATAACAGAATCATCTCTTTTCCCATTGAAGTTTTGTTCTGTTAGATGGGTAGAGAACTCAGAGGTGTTAGAGAGAACAATGTCAATGCTGCCTTATTTAAAAATGTATGTTTATTCTTCTGACAAGAATCCTCCAAAATCTAAAATTTTTGAACAATAAGTGACTCTGTAGAGGGTGAACTCTTTTACAGAAAAGTTGGAATTCATTTTATCAGTTTCACTTGAGTTGGAGACATTTTTCACATAATATCAGAGCAATCAAAAGCTATTGCCATATTTGTTTGCAGATCTAAGTAAATTACTCAAGCACTTGATGAACAGAATTATAAATGATTTATTTAATACAGCAAATATTTCAAAAAAATTGTTATCCATTGATTTGAAAAATTATTTCAACATTTAAAATCACCCTCTAATGTGTTTACAGCATGATCAGACTTGAAAGGCATTAAAGACATCAATCTCTAGCTAAGCTCAAAGGTGATTGTCAAAAATTCCTAGTTGATCTTTGCAACAAACTTTTAGACAAGTGTCCTCACTCCTATAAAGTTGTCAAAGGGGCCAGTTGTCTCTCTCTTGCAATCATTATCAATCCACTTCTTTGGATACATAGTATAACTTCTGCATTAGAAGACCTACTAGACAAGAAACAACTTTCTATCATTCAAGCCAATACTCTAAAACAAGACTACTTGAATTTTGTATCAAAGCACGAAGTTATTTACTACTTTAAAAGATTTACTTCAAATGTTGACAGGCTTAATAAGTTCCTTATGAATATTATTGCCAAATAAATTGTAAATCAACAGCTACAATATTTTACCAAAAAAAATCTTATTCTATTCAGTTGCAATGCAGTTGTTGAGCAAAGTTTTTCTGTAAATAAATAATGCCTAGTTGAAAAACTACATGAGGACCGCCATATTGTTCGATGTGTAACTTACGATTCGGTCACTGCAGCTGGAGGACTTCTAAATATGACAATTTCAAAAAAAATATTTATGTTGTGAGGAATGCATCAGGAATAAGGAAAGAAGCTATAAAAAAGAAGAAAAGTATTGAAGTATACTTAAATCATAAAAGAAAAACAGCTTTGGACGAAATAAGGAAATTGGAAGTAAAAAGAATAGTTCAGTAGAAAGCAAAAAAGTGGCATAAGTGCTAGAACATGAAATGAAAAGATTAAAGAAGTTTTGTACTTGAATTTTTATTTTTGTCTTAAAGTTTTTTTATCTTAATTTTAAATCATGTTAAGTAAGTGCAATCATCTCTATTTCCAAGTAATTCTTTCTTAATACAGCGAAATCTCTTAATAGCAGACACCATTCAGGACCCAAAAAAAATGTTCGTTATTAAGAAATGTCCATTATTTGGAAAAATAATTTTAAAATGTTTAAAAATAACACCGCTTGAACACATTTTAACCTATATGAGCCTATATACTGTGGATATTAACCAAAACAATGTACTTAATTACTGTACTGTACTGTACAGTATTGTATGCAGGATGACAAGTAAATATTGTACGCATCATACTGTAAACTACCTGACCCATACAACGAAAAGTAAAGGAAATAAATATCTAATTATTTATTATTTAACTATGTCTTATTCAAAACTTTTCCAGCCAACCAGCAGAAGCCATAAAGTCACTTGAACCCAACTCTTTTAGCAATTTCCAATGCCTTTTCACGAATTAATGTCCCAGACAAAGAATGTTATTGGCTATAGCGCGACAGAACCATTCAAATGTTACACGTTATCAACAGCTTGTCCTTGCATTTCCAAAACTGCTCTTTTATTTAATTGGTTTTCATTTTTGGCCCAAGATTTCAAAATTTCATTTTTATTCTTAAGAATGTCACTGAATTGGTTTTTACCCACGTCAAATTTAGTCGCCAAATCATGAACACTTAAACTTTTCTTTCTCCCTCACTTTCATATCTTCTATTTTGCCTTTCAAAGTTAAACACTGACGTTTTTGGGACATTTTAAAAACCGACAAAACATACCACTTTAGTAAAATTACAACTTAAAGAATCACAAGTTTATTCACTAAGAACACACAAATACAGACTAAACTTTTTGAACAACCTTTGCTGATGACTGGGAATGGGTGGAAGCTATGACCTTTATATACTTTAGTCATTTCTTTGTAGGCTATTTTAGAAACTTCCACTAGAGAGGGAAGGCAGCACTGCTCACACTTCACTCAAGACAGTGAATGACATTCCTAACAGTGGGTCGAATTCGTATTTTCTTGAATCTGAAACTTCATTTTAACTTTGACTCCGAATCTTAGAAAATATAAGCATTCACACATCGGTAGGAGTTTTTTCCTTCATTACTGATTTGGTTCACGTTAAGTGGTAAATTAATGGTCTGGGAATTGGTTGTTAGGTTTTTCTTATCATTATATTGGTTTTGACCACAAGTAACTGTTATAATAACTCTAAATAAACAAATAATTTAAATTTAGTACAAAAAATAGTTTACATAACAAAATTTAAGTTAAACACTAATTAAATACATTGAGCTATGTTTAGGCATTCTAGTCACATGTATTATCATGTATTTGGCAAACACATTTAACCACTCTTTCAAATTTAGGCATTTCAGCACTGGTAGAGTGAGGAAGGGGGGGAGTAGGAGGGGGGGCTACTTTAACCGCAGTTGACGGTAATTATTGTGTTTATTTAGTAGAAAGAATTTGTGGAGTTTTAATAGTGTTCTTTTAGTTTTTGTTTTACATTAATGACTTATTATTCATTGTGATTTTATATAATTATACATCAAAGAATCCCAAAAGTCAGGAGTGTGATTTCACCATTTCAAGATGATTTAGAAGGAAAAGGTNTCAAAGAATCCCAAAAGTCAGGAGTGTGATTTCACCATTTCAAGATGATTTAGAAGGAAAAGGTAAAATAAAATATATTTTTATATAATTTACTTAATCAGTGGCGCACCCAGCCATTTACTTTGGGGAAGGTATTCAATCAAGGCTGTAACAAGAATGAAATTTTGATGGAGAGAGCGGGCTTGGGTTTTCTCAGCCTCCTGAGCCCTGAAGGCTGAGAATATTTATGAATATTAAATGCTTTTATAAATCATTTTGAGTAGTTTTATAGTAATTAAGAGATTTAAATAGTTCAAATGGTATGGAAGTTATTATTTGTATGTTTTTTTCAATTGTTAATTTTGTGTGTAACGGTAAACCTTTTGAATATTAGGCTTAAGTCTGAAGCCTGGTCTTAAAATGTAGCATATACATTCAACACATTTTCAATGCTAAATATTTTAGTAATACTTAATATTATTTAAATTTCTATCAACAATATTTGTGGTGTTGGGGAAAAAGGGAGGGGGGAGGTTCAAATATCCTGTTTGCCCCTCTCCCCCTTGGGTGCACCACTGCCTACAGCAAAATATATGTGTAAATATCTTAGCAATAAACCAATGACATTACGATAGAGTATTAATAGTCCGGGATAATCTCCCCTATGTTAGTCAGAGTTAACGTATATAAATATCTTCTGGAGCATAAATTCTCAAGTTGGGAGACTCGTTGTTTCTATGCAGCATTTTGTTAGATAAGTTGGCTTAAGAAATAGTTTTAATTGCAACGTGAGTTAGACAATCCACCTGATTCCCTCTCACAAGATCTGATGGACGCTTATCACTTCATTTTACTCTTATTATGATTGTTTGCTTTGAGTATTGCTAACTGTGTGCTTTTAATTACAATAGGCTAATTGAATAGGCTCTGTTTCTCTTATGCATTCAGAAATGTGCCCATACCACTCTTAGCCCCAACATTAATATTTACTTAAATTTCTAACCATGTAGATATCATTACAATTTGAGGACCCCTTATGTGGTCAAGTGGTCATAGGCTCTGGCTATGGACCCAGAGGTCCCGGGTTTGATTCCCGGCGCGTCCAGATTATCTGGGAAGCAATGGGTCTGGAACGAGCTAGATTCAGCCTATAGTGGATAAACAAGGAGCTACTCGAATAAAATAGTAGTAGCTCTGGTATAGAAAGCCGAATTTAATGGCTGGAGTCATCGCTGTACTGACCACATGACACCCTTTATCCGCAAGAGTTAGCACTAATTCGCCAAACAATTTGGTAGCCACTCGGTAGGTATAGCCTGAATGCGAGCTGACACCATGGAGTTACTTTTATTACATTTTGAGTGGATGGTAATCATTGTTATGGATAAATAAAAGAAGAGAGAATATGGGAAGGGGGAGGGGGGTATCACAATTTCCTAAGATAGCATATGGTTAAGGGGAAACAATAAATGTTCGAGAACCACTGTTCTATAGGGACACATCTTCAAATATACCCCTTGAAATAATCCCTTGACGTTCTTGGACATCGGTGGTCGAAAGTCCTTGGCCCCAAATTTCCCCTGCAACTTTTAGAGTACAACATAACATACCTATTAATTTTTTTCAGAATACGCCACTGTTAAAAATATATATATTATTTCCCTGTTAATCATATATTTAAATGTACATGAAATAACATCCTTGATATCAAACATTTTAACACATTAAATATATAAATTAGATATTTATTTTACTGGCAATACAATGACACTTAGATACCTATGTTTATTTTTACATAATCATTACTCACTAATGAGCTAGTTTTATAACGTCTCATGGTTTTATTAACATTACATATTTGTCATCCATGATACCAAAAAATATTTGTTAACCAAGCAAGATATCATTGATGAACCGACATTTATCTAAATAACTTCAGCATCACAGTTCAAGTGATTTATGTTTTATTCATAATAATATTTGGAGTATAGGTTGACAGGCTTTTTTTTATGACAGTGTGGGTGTGTGTGTGTACATGTGTGTGTAAGCAACAGTTAAAAGTAATTTTAAATAAGTGCTGCTTAATTTATATAAAAATAAAATGGTTTTCTTTATTTTGTCACCCGCCTCGGTGGCGTAGTTGGCTAACGCGTGTGTCGTGTTGAGCTCGACCGCCGAGGACGGGGAGATCGAGGTTCGAATCTCGGTCGGGTGAACTGAGGGTGGTTTTTCCTAAATGGTTTTCCACTCTACCTCCACGCAAATGCGGGTTCACTTCCTCTAATTCAACCTTCCCAATTCATATTCCATTAACGTAATTAGTACTTAAAGCGTATAACCCGACCGGGTAGTAAGACACGGTGCTAAATATTATTATTATTTATTTTGTCTAAAATATATTATTTACAGGAAATTCAAACTGCAACTAATAAATAACTATCAACACTCGTGCAATCTTTGTGAAAAAGATATCTTATAATTTTATATAGTTGTATCAATGCAAATTATCAAGTGTTTTTAGTACCTATATTTGGAGGATAGAACCACAAAATTAAACTCACATTAGTGTTTATTGTTTTGATGCAAAATCATCCAAGACTAAAGATTATTCCAATTAAATTTCTTACATCTGGCCATGCCTTTCTGCCAAATAACAGTGATTTTAGTGTCATTTAAAAATAAAAGCCCCTTAGGCATGTTCATTGACTATACTCAGATGAAGACTATATTAAAGTAATAATGAACTGTCACAAAAAAAATAGTATGCAAATGACAAAAATGTACAAAAATAACTTCAATGGGACATTTCACTGGAAAAGTTGATAGTGAACTACAAAGTTGACAGTACTTATCAGAAAATATACTGGTTAAAAATACGAGAAATAAAACTGATTTAAGAAAAGTCTTATTTTATATGTGAAGAATAATTATGCTGATCTAAACTACTCTAAAATATTCTGTCCTTCATCTTATTCCTTAAGATGTGAAACCATTTTATTATATTTTATTTGATGACCTAATGATTAATGGTTATGTTTATGGGTTTGATTGTGAAATTAATTTTCCCACTGAAATTTTCATTGTGAAACACCAATATTTGTTAAAATACTTTTAAAATACCATGTTAGTTTAACCATTTTCAACAGCCAACTAAGTGATATTACTGTTTTTGTGTGTGTGTATGATGGTTCATTTGACAAACAGCAATACGTCAATTTTGAAATTTGCAACACTCAATCAAGTGCCAAATTAGTTTTTTTTATTAAATGGCACCAAACTTTGTATATTGTTAATGTGATGTATTAAAAGCATGACTATGTACAATAAGTCTGAGTAATTAATTTTATTATGTATAAAAATACAATTTTATGGTGAATAATTTACTTTAAACCCAATTTTCTCAGTTTCATCTTGGTGGCACTTGTATCTTTGTTGCCAAACAGTAGGTATTCAAATGTGATTTGTTTCAATATATTTTTCTAATAATGTGTTTATATTTTAGGGACATGAAATTTTTCTGTTTGGTTTCTTGCAGCACCTGTATTGATTGACACAGGCATGGCTGCTGTTTGCTGCAGCTGGAACCACAATGGAAGTGTGATAGCTGTGACTGGAACTATGCAACTTTCATCCGATTCTAAAGACTCAAATGTCATTCAATTCTTCACTCCGTTTGGGGAGGTAAGATTTCAAAATTATTACTTTATTTAACTTAGTACAAATTATTTTGTACCCATGTAAACAGCAGCAGTGGATCCCATTAGTAACTGTTAATATACAATTTCCTTTAATATTAAGACTAACTGTTTCAATGTCATTTAAATATTATTCAAGTACTCTCTGTTTTATTAAAATATTAACCCCTTTATTCTTACAAAAAATGTAATATGTCGTTAGTATTTACTAAGAAATAGCATAATATTAGCTACACCTACAAGGAACGTAAAAATAAAGTCCTACAATTGGTTTATTTCTATATATTTGTTTCTTGGTGTAAGATAAAAATATTTCCCAGATCCTATAATTAAAAGGCATTGTAAAAATTTGCAGTTGAATCATGTTAAAAAAAATCTTGATTTGTCATTTTTTTTATAAGGCTAATTCATTATTAATTTTCGGTATTGTTGAATAATTCTACAAAATTCTGCAAAATTAACTCTGAAATATAGTCAATCTTTATGAATAAACATGTTGTTCCTATGAACTGCTGTTTTATGACAGTTAATCCCCACTACCTTTCTTGGTTGAATCTTAAATGTAAAACACATTTTATTTTGGCCCTCAGAAAAATATGTTAGTTGTTTTCATGGCTCATTAACTTCAATCCAAGGTGATCTCCATTGGACTTTAATATTTCTTATCTCTTTTAAAAAGTTAAACATTCTTCTTTTGGGTTAGTATAAAATATGCATATATATATATTCATTCTTAGCATATCAAAGTAATTAACATGTTCTCACAACAAGTTCATTAAAAGTTAATACAGGACAGCACACACATTAAACCATTGGGGTGGGACTATACAAAGCATTTTACCAGGACCCTTTCGGCGGGAATGTGTTGATTTATACATATATATCTCGGTAACTGATATGCTTCAAGAACCAGTGATGTGCAGAAGATTTTCTGTAATCCGAGTTGTAACATCGCCGAAGTTAAAAGAGACAAAAACATAAATAATATATATATATATATATATATATAAAATATAAAATCGTCAGTTACAAGAGGCAACATAAATATCACATATAAATCATTTAATTATGATTAATATTACTCACCTCTGCAGCATTTGACCAACTATCGCGACATACAACCTAAATAATAACATGACACCCAGCGAAATAAAAACACGTCCGATCCCCATCAATAAGCCCTGCTGACAGAATAAGTTGCCTGGATACAGAGCTAGTTCTAGGCTCAGCCAATGACATGCCTTAGAAAGATGTGGAATAGAGTATTGTCATCCAGGCCAACTAGGGCGCACCACATATCTGTCATCTCTCTCTATTTGTGTTTTTCCTCCCCTTCCTTATTCCTTTCTGTGATTTTTCCAGCTGAGGATTGAATATAATCTGGTGACTTTCCCCTTGTAGTTTACTCTTGTTTGGATTCTCACCGAGGACACTTCATGTCTTGGAAAATGTAAGCTTTACAAAATTCTCTTTCTGCCTGTCTTATCAAAATTATTATTTTGGTGTATGTATTTATAAACATATTAAATCTTTCATTTTAAAATTAATCATGGATAATACTAAATTGAAATTAATTTTATTTTTTGAATTGTCTGAACTTTTCTTCAAATACTAAGACATTAAATTTTCAGAATATGGATTCTGATTGATTTAAAACTTGAACCATGATCTCTAATGATTTTCTTCAGAATGAATTTAAATATTAATTTTCATAACTTTGAATATTAGTATTGTGTTCACCTCTTGTAAATATTTCAACATTGAATATTCTGAGACTTGACCGATTAATGAGATATAATAATTATTTCGTAAGGTTTTTTTTGATTGACATGTTTATTGTTTTTTAAAGACTATATACTAAAAAAAAGTGAAGAATACGTAACAATGTATGACTTTAAGTCTTAAAAAAAGAATATGTTGGTTCTTATGACATAATATAATCAATATTGAAGAAAACTTAGCTCAAATAAATTGTTCCTTGTTGGTCAATATTTTATATTTATTTAATACTATATTCACAATATTTAAAATGAGAGTTTATTAGTCCCTCTGAATTATCTTGAATTCCTGGTTAAATGGGATGGATTTTTATATATAATAATATATTAGATAATCTAAGTTTTGATGTAATCTTTTGTTGATTGCGTTTACTTTGAAATGCTTAAAAAAACTCCATTTTGAAAATGGCTCAATGAGATCTACAAGAATATGTAGTAAAAAAATAGGGAGTATCATTTCATAAAAATCAAAGTGACCTTAATATCACCTTAGCAACGCCATCCAAGGTCATACCAGCTTTACCACCTTAATTCCCCCTCAGAACCAAACAACTTTTGTTCAAAACTAGAAGATGAAGAGACATTTGATACAACAGCGGCTACAAGTATTACTCCAAACAATAAAATAAAGTGCTGTGATCCGAGACTGGGACATCATTAAAAAAAAACAGAAAGTGTATACAAAACACAAAAGTTCACTGCTTTCCAAAGTAAACTGCTAAACAAGTTGGATGGTTCAAAAATTACTGTAAAGGATGCAGATAAAACAGTTTTTACGGTCTGTTCTTCCAGATTGAAAGAACTTAAATGATTATGAGATACTTGATTTTCGTTTCCATACCCTTAAATTCTTTAATGATGTCTGAAACAAGAATAGACAGCAAATAATCCAGCAGCCCGCCTATTATTTTCAGTCCCCAAATTATACTTCACCATCTCAATATGTTCCCAACAATGATCATATACAGCAATCATATCCTGTCATTAACCAACAGTTACAACTTCCACCTTTTGCACCTCAACGCCATGCTCCTACTAAGCCCCTATCATCTCCTGTTTCTCCTTCCTCACAGTTATTTCATTCTGATGATTTACTACACTCTGTACCCATCCTGCATCCTTAAGGGACAGGGGGAGGACGTACAAAATAACAATAAAAATAAACCAGAAAATGGTCCTGGAAGGGATAGGATGTAATGAGATCAACTGAATAGAACTAACTAAAGATAGGATAAGTGGAATACTTTTGTAAGTTTATCAATGAACTTTCAAGTTCCAAATGTGATTAAGTAAGTAAATCAACAAAGGGTAAATTATTTAGTTTGTAATCACTGTGCATAATTTTTCTGTTTTCTTTTTTTAGCACCTACGTACTCTAAAGATTCCTGGTCGCGAGGTGTCATGTTGTGTTTGGGATGGAAGCTCATTACGCCTAGCTTTGGCAGTGAACTCTCACATTTTTTTTGCCAACATACGGCCACATTATCGTTGGACGTACTTTGAACATACCGTTGTGTACTGTTACAATCGCCCTGATAAACCTGGAACAATAGTATCATTCTGGGATATCACGAACAATGAGGTTAGTTTTTACTCTTAATATGTAACTTATATATTCCAGCTAATATGATTGTTAATTTATTTTAAATGATAAAAGCTACACAAAGAATATAGTTTTCATTTTATGAACTAAACCTTAGTTGAGAAAATATCTTATAGCTAGAGTATTTAGAATGTTTCTGTGATTTTAAGTTCTCCTTGGTTCACTGTACCTCAGAGGAGATTCCTCACTTCCCTTCATTTTCTTTTTGATGTGATGCACTATGGACCATATAATGTATAATTTGATTCACTTTTAGAGAGACCAGAACATCAAGTTCTTGCACAAACATTTTTGCATCTGCAGAAATTGAAAACCTACTTATTAGATTAATGAATGTAAAGAAACCAATCACAAAGGGTTTAATCGATTAATTTATTATGTTCATTCAAAACCTATAAAAAATAACTTAAAACCTTTTGTTTAACAGGAATCCAGATGGGTGGCAATTATTCCTATTAAATTTTAGTTAAGTCACATTTTTTAATTTACTTTAATGTAAAGTACATTGTTTTTTGTACTACTTTATCTTCATTTAAATAAATTATTGGTTCCCGCCACAGTATTTGAAGTTTTGATTGTGCCCCTGGTTACGAAAATGTTGGGGACGCTTGATTAAAGGCTTCTCTCTCACATTGGATAAATAAATTTATATTTAAGTTAAGAAGTTAAAAACTAAGTCTTTACATCTACCAAAATAATATGTTTTCTCCCAGAACTTGTTTTCCTTAGCCACATTTAAATTTAATTTTTATCTATTATGAGAGCTCTTGATAAATATTTGAACATTTATCAATGTTTTATAAATTCTAGTGCATTTTTAACTTTTTTAAACTGTCTTGTGTTTTAGTGTTACAACAAATTGGTCAAGTACCTTCTGGGCATAGCTTCTTTTGGGGAACACTGTGTTCTAGCTACAAAGGCTGATGATAGTAGTACAAGTCAATTTGCACTCATATTGTGCAATGCAATAAGCACTCCTGTTGATAGTAAGTACAGCTTTATATGTTCAATTTTTAGATAATTTCTTTCGCATAATTTGTTTAAATCATTTATATACCAAGATAGTATCAATCATTTACAATCCTCTGTCTTATAATGAACAATGCAATAAAAATGATTGCCACAAACCTGGAAAACCTGGAGATCAGGGGACACAGAGAAACTTGAGTTTAGAAAAAAACTGGAAATATCACAAAAACAAAATAGTGGAATATTTGTGAATTTGGCACAATTAACCATAAGTCAAGTAGAAGGCATTTTCATAGAAGAAAAAGCAAATTACATGCTTATTCAAATAAGTCTTTTTTTGCCACCTATGAAATATTGGATTGGCTTACAACTGCATACATTTCATCGGCATCAATTGATCCTGTTATAAACACTAATCAAATGATCTCACACTCCTCAATTTTACAATGAAAAATGAAATGTAATTTCTCTTTTAACTCCTTAAATAGTTTTGAAAATAATTTAGTGAAAAAATATTGGTGACCTTTAATAATCCACACTATGCAGTTAACTCATCTTTACTAGATGTCATACCCAGGGGGAAAATGGCCAAAGTCAACTTTCTTCTTTTCCCAAATTGCAGTATTTGTAATAAATCCTATTGACATTTAATATATTTTGTGATTTTTTGTTGAAATCTACAGTGTAATACTTTTTTAGCTACCTCAACCACTTTTTTTATGATGTAGAAAACCCTACTTTAATATAGTCACTTATTCACTGATTAATATGAATTAACTATAGATACTCTATGAAGAATTTTGATATCTTCAACTGGAGCAAAAAACAAAGGTTACGTTTCCATGAAAAAGTGAGCATCATTTGGGTCTAATATTTTTAACATTTATCAAAATAATTTGCTTTATTTTAATACAAGTTAGAAGATGAATTTAATATCAAATCAAATACAGCTTCAAAAAAGTACAATAAGATGACAAATTTTTCTCTTAAATAAGGAAAAATGTATAAAGAACCTTGCAGTAAAAATGAGTTAAGTAATTAGAGTAGGTGCTAAAAAACAGTAAATAGGATAATTTAATACAAAGATAACTAGAGAAGAGAAAGTTCACTTTAATGGTCTCACTGTCAATAGCTTGAAACTTTACATATTTAACAAAATTAATTATTTTGCTATTTTTTTAAAATTTATAAACTGAAACATTAAAAAAGTCCATACTATGTATTTCCCAGTGCCAGTGGCTGTGCAGTCTAAGCTGTTATACTTGAATTATACTTGTTCACCAATAATGTAAAAGTTTGCATCCGTGTCCTGGCCAGGTCTAGTGGGGTTTTTTTTACTCTCCATCCATAACTATAGTTTTCCCAATCTCCCTCCATGACATTGTGGGTGCATTATACAAACATTGAACATACATTTATTTAAAAAAAATATTTTCTATAGATTATTAATTGTAACTTATATTCCATTATTGGCAAGTTATGAATATGGTTTTGTCATAAAAAGTAAGAAAAACAAGACTCATTGTTCCAATTACCTTTAATATACACTATTGCTTTGAAGAACCAATTTAGGGGACGGTAAGGTAATATGGTGAGGACCTAACTAGTTCACTGTCTGTCAATTTGGTGGCACAACCCAAAACACTATAAACTCATGAATGAGATTGATTAACTCATCCAACCCATTCACTTAGGGACTAATTAATATGTTTAATCTTGGTTTAACATACATATATAATTTTAATAAAAACAAGACTAAACCTTTTGTACAGGAAGTCAATGGTTTTTTATTGTGAGAAATAATAATTTTTGAACTTTATGTAAATTCTCTGCCTAGCACAACCCCATACTCATGTTTGAAGCCATCTATAACCATACAAGCCATGAGAATATAACTTTTCTTAAAAATATTTTCACACTAATGTATTTTAAAAGTTCTACTGTTAACATTCTAAAAGGGAATTTTATACATTTTAATGGGCTTTAAGAGAGGATTGTTTTATCTGGTTCAATTTTTCATACTATGTTTACTTCTAACTCTTGAAAAGCCACACACTTCACCTTTCAATTTTGATGGTCTTCTAAAGCTCCTAAATAAAAATTACTTCCTTGAGGATTTTTATATTTATTATTTGTATTAGCCTTTACTTTTGATAAAACCTATAAAATTTTGGTACCGAAATATACTGTCCAAGACCTTTAATCAATGGCTGTAACATAGTTAAATAGTTAATTAGTGACTTGTGGAGATTCTATTTTCTATTTATTGTTTGATCTGCTAAATAAAGGCTCTGCATAATCTGTGACGGTTTAAACTGAGTTGAAACTACTAATAAAACTACTATACTCTTGCCATATATTGGAATGGTTTCCCAACAAGTTTCTTCTTTCCTTAAGGGTGCATTCAAGTATTAATTACAAATTCATACACTTTATAAATTGCTGGTAATTAATAAAATAAAATGTAAAGTAAATTCATATTGCAAAATAATTGACAAATAACACTGGTATACAACAAATTTAAATTTATTGAACAGGTAAAATTAAAACAAGTTATAACATAAAAGTTTAATTTACCTACTTTTAATTGAAGTTATAAATAAAGTGTTTTTAGTGAATACATAAATATAATATTTATAAAAAAAATCACCCTAAACTCCATTTAGTCCGATTATCAAGGTCCTTGCATCCACATCTCAACACTTTCAATTATTATGTTTCTATTTGGGTTGACTAGTTCACTCAAGCTTTACTTCTATAGGCTTCTCCACTTCTTCCTCGTTTAGCCACTCAGCATCTTCATTGCTGCCCGAAGTCCAAGCGGCTTGCGATGCACACTCCCCCAATTTTGCCCGTTTTTCTCTGTCTTACTTAAGCATTATTCTGACCCCCCTTACCCTCTACGGTGCTTATGTAAGACTTGAATGCCCCCCTAACTATTATGCCGTGGTTTNCCTAAGGTGCTTACATAATACTTGAACACCCCCTAAATAGATTTTGTTTTATAAAGCATTCCAAGAACTCTATGTGACCTAAGTGTTCTTGAAACTTAAAGTTACATTTCTTATATGAAAATCTGACAATAAAGTGTCCATAGAGATATCATAAAAATATATCTTTACTAGTGACAGAGCATTGACTTCAGTGCATTCTTATTTTGGAAATGAACTTACAACACATATGACAGTCTATATGTAACTTTTTTCCCTAATCCATTTCTTTATATGTAGAATACTTCTCCATTTTTTAAAAGCTCAAAAATGCTATATTTTCCTTTAGGATATTTAGCACTCGGTACTCTTCGTGGCCTTCATCAAGTCATATGGTTGAGTATATTTCAAGGTCTATTTTCTCGAGAATGCCAGGCCTCCACCGTGGTTCGGATTCCACGTTAAACTGTAGGTCCTCCATTTCATCTCACAATCACCCTACCATTACACATTAGCGTAAGTGCGTATAACCCGAACGGGTAGTAAGACGCGGTGCTAATAATAATAATAATAATAATATTTTCTCGATGTGTTTGTTACTTTTAGTCCTATTTGTCACTCTAAATTTGTAGCCACTCCAATTTTTACTGTTTTCTATCTTTAACTGCCTTAGAATGTTTTTCCTCAACCCAAACATTTTTTATCTTTTATTTTCAGCATATTCATTAGTTTTCTACTACCTAATACTATCGTGACTAAATTCCCACTCTTTATTTATATTAGAGATGGATCCTCGAATCCCTTTGATCATTAAGGATATTCGGGAAAATTTTAGATTCAAGTATCTAATCCATCCAAAAAAAAAAAAAGGATTATAAGAAAGAATTTTGGCATTTAGTGATGGGTTGTGTTTTTTATTACTCTATTATATTTATATTTCCTTCTATGTTAATAATTTTTTTTAAGATTTGGATTTGAAATTTGGATTCGAGAATTGAAGGTATATAGCAGATGCGGATTTGTATAATAGTGGATTCAACCCAACTCAATTTTTAATCCAAATCCATTTATTTGTTTTTTCAAAGTGCCTCACTCGTAACCTATCTGCAACCTAGATCTGATAATGTAACCTACTTTGATAAATACATTTCTCTAAATCAATTTATTTAAAATAAAGGTTTCTTTAGTAGACTAACGTCGGTGTTAAATTAATAAGCATTTCCAGACAAATATATCAGGATTTATTTTTCTTTAAGGAATAAACTATTTCAAATTCAGCTCTGTAGTCACCCATTAAAATTAAAGTTAAGTAAACTACATCTTAAGCTTATTAATTTAAAATATGATTTAGGTAAATACATGGATATTGAGCCCTTATGGATATCCATGAATTCATCCTATGTATGTGCTGCTTCAAGAGACAACTTTTTACTTTGGCAATACAAGACTCCCAAATCAAGATCAACTATTCATATCTCAAGTAAGTTAATTGAACTATATATACTGTAGTATACATTTTTTACACAGTTGTATTACTTGAACCACAATTTTTTAATCTTCTATGGGGTCAAAAATGTCGGATTTTCTTTTTCACAAGATTCTGGAAAAAAATGCTTTATTATTATTATTTTTTTTTGCAATGCACTCTAATTTTGTATTACCATTATTATCTTTTTATGGTTTAATCTTCTATCAAATCTAAAGATAAAAGTCTAAGCTTAAGTAATACCGTTGTCTTTTTTCTGGTCACTCTTCTGACCTGATATGCTCAAACTTCCCCTCAAAATATTATTTTGGTCAATTTAGGTACATAAAAAGTTAAATATGCCAATGGGAGTGTTATACAGATAAAAATATTGCTGTATTAGTTTTTTATTGCAGCACAAAGGTCTGGGGCACAAATCATGGCAGGGTGTACTTGAGGTGTTCTAAAAAATATTTTCACTAACCTCAACATAAATGCAAGTACATTACTTTAAAACTCTACCTTCTGGATTCATGTACCATTATTATAAATATGCTGATAGTCCTATTGAGTATCTATTAAAATTCAGGGCACAAAATATTTATTTTTGCCTCACTTTTGTACATACAAACATATATATCTTATCACCGCGCCTTACTATCTTTACAGGTTGGACGCCTATGGACTAATTACACTAATGAGTTAGGGACTAGGAAGGCTTAATTTAGAGGAAGTGCACCCATATTTGTATGGAGGGAGAGTGGAAAACCATTTAATAAAATCCACCCTTAGTGCACCAGACCAGGATCGAACCCTGATCTCCCATCTTTGGCAGTCTAGTCTGACACGAGATTAGCATGTTTGACCATGCGGCCACCAAAGCAGGTTTTTATATATAAATTAAAATTTGAATACATAAAGTTTGGTTAGGTATTTAAAAAAATAATTATTTGTTTAAAGCCTAGAGCATAAATTGCCTTGTACCTTTGAAATTACTTTATTTTTATCTGTGTGTCATAGGCTCTCAAATTATAAACAAATTATGTGAACTGTCATGATAGGTGACACAAATTAATGAGAAAAACATTCATGTTGACCTATCTTATTGATGGGCACACCACCGAGCCATTTTATCGCTATCAAACAGCACTTACAAATGTGGAAGATGTTAACAATATTTAAAAACGAAAGAAAATTTAGAAGATGCCATTCTTTGTGCACTTCATATTACTCACTTAAAAATTGCTGATATCTCACTTTTTATAAATTTCCTTATCTCATCTCTATTTCCCTTTCTCTCTATTTCTATGTATCTTCCTCCCACCCCCCTCTGCTCTCAACTATCTTTCACAACTATGCGTTTGAGAAAGTAAATGGCTCAACACAATGGTCATGCAAAAAAAAAAACATGGTTTTAGACCCAACTCTTTATAGTTATTATACTTTGTCATTTTATTCTAATCAAACAGGATTTACAAATGTGCAAAATATTAAAGAAATAAACACAATTTATGAGATGGTGCCATTGTTTACACATGTTAGCAAAGGTTAATGTCGAGTCACAAAATTAACGTCCGAGATGAACATAGAATCTACAAATACACTTAGTGGGCTAATTAACACAAAAAGGGTTAGCGTGGGCACAAAACAACGCGGTCAGTTTGTTGACTGAAAAAGAACAACTGTGTAAGTGAAAGCTATGTGATTGGCTAACTCGTGATGCTCGCGCTACTACAGCGCCTTTCTGTGATTGGTGCAGTGGTTGGATCGTGCATCTTAGTCAGTGTCTCCAACACTTCCCCTCGAGACAACAACTGAAGACTCATCGGGTGTCTTGATCAGTCCCAGTAGATCAACACAGTACCCATAAAGGTGCACGACTTCCTTGGCGGCTTCACTCAGGGCCATGTATTCGGCCTTTGTGGTAGATAGCGCAACAGTCTGTTGCTTCCTCGAATCCCAAGCAATCGCATCTCCATTCATGACGAAAACATATCCTGTAAAGGAACGTCGGTCGTCAAGTGATCCTCCCCAGTCAGCATCTACGTAGCCCGTCAATGAGCCTTCCCCACGCTTGTATGAGATTCCCTGGTCAGCAGTGCCCTTGAGTACCGAAGCACCCTCTTTGCTGCGCCCCAATGAGTACTGTTGAAACAGTCGTTAAATTGACTTAACACACCTGCTGCATGAGCTATGTCCGGGCGTGTAGCCACTGACAAATACAACAAACAACCAACTAGTTCTCGTTATGGGGGTCTCTCACCATCTGAAGTTGACCATGCCTCACCCTTTGCCAGCTTCTTCCCGACGTCTAGTGGAGTTGAAACAGGCTTGCAATCCAACATACCAAAGCGTTGAAGGATGTCTTTTATGTACGTCTTTTGACTTACAAATATCCCATCGCCATTTCTGGAGAAATCCATCCCCAAACAGCTCTTCAGATCACCCAGATCCTTCATCTTAAACATCTTTCCAAGTCTGTTCCCGAAACGGGTGATTTCTTCGGGGTCACAAAATATTATCAAGATGTCGTCGACATAGATGATGCTCATGATCTCTTCGTTCCAATTCCTTATATAAACACACGGGTCCCCATTGGTGGGTTTCGCGCCAATGGTGCGCAACTCTTTATCTAGACGTTTGTTCCAGGCACGACCAGCTTGTCTTAGGCCGTACAGAGCCTTCTTTACGTAGCAGACCCTGTTACCTGTTGCTAACTTGTCTAGTGTGGCTCTCGCCCTGCTGACGGTCTGATCCTTGCGTCCTTTACTGCTTACTACGTGCTCTAGGACTTCTTCAAAACGATCTGGTACCTCCATGAATACCTCCTCATCGAGTTTCCCATTTAAATAAGCAGTTTCCACATCATACTGGCGTATGTGCATATTGTTCTGGGCTGCAAATGCAACAACCAACCGTATTGAATCTAGGCGTGCAACTGGCGCATACGTCTCGTGAAAATCCCTGCCGTACTGTTGAGCATATCCCTTCGCCACTATCCTGGCTTTGCGCTTCTCCAGAACGCCGTTTGTCCCGTACTTATTTCGTAGCACAAAACGACTGCTGATCACCCTTGATGCTTTTGACCTGTCCACCAGATCCCATGTGTCCTTTGCGAGCCTTGACTCCACTTCATTTGCCATGGCCAACATCCATTCAGTTGAAACCGTACTTGTCATTGCTCGAGCAACTGGAACTTCACTCATAAAAACAAAGTCGTCCTTGACGACATGATTCTCCATTGAATAGACTCTGGGGGGTATTCCGGGACGTCCGGTCCGCAGTACCCTTGGCCTTCCTGGACCTCTTCTTACAGCGTTCAATGGTTCATCTGGGGGAAAACCTTGGAAACCCTCAGCATCTTCGTACTCGTCGTAACGTTCCTCTGGTAGTGGCTCTTCGATCGGATGATGCGATTCTTGACTATTAGAGAGGTTGATCATGACGTATTGATCTTCACTCTCTGTGGCATTAAAATCAACTGAAGAACTTGACAAATTTGGGAACTTGTCCTGCGGGAGGAAGTCCTCCCAACTCTTCGATGACTGGATCGTAGTCCTGTCCATGAAAATCACATCTCTGGATACCTTGATCTTCCTCTGCTGCGGCAGCCATACCCTGTACACCTTTGACTCTGAGCTATAACCTACGAAGATGCCTTTGTAACATTTCGTGGTATAATGTTACAACTGGACCCCGCCCAATACTAACGTAAATAGATATGTCGCATCAAAGCATACTACCCGCTCCAATATAAGTTCAACTCCGTTAGGAACCCTACAATAGTATGTTTCTCTGTTGTAGTTCTTGTAGGCTAAGAAGACATAATAAAAACGAGGCGGCACAATATATTTCATTACTCGATCCAATTCTAAGTATTAATTTGTTCATGTACTTACAATACTAATCTGCTCACAATAGAATCCTGCAAGGCTGGCCGGCACCTGGAATCCTATACTGGCGAGTGGGTCAAGGGAGATCCAGTGGGTCAACAAGCGTCCCGGCACTCCGACTGTACTAGCGTGAAATGAGCCAAGAACTATCAACTTCAACTAGACGACAATTATGTTTCCGACCTCTGACGGATGCTAGAGGAACCTCCTTCAAAACATCGGGTGATTGGAGATATTCACGGATATTCCGATGGAGCGAGTGGAATCAACAATGGTCTACGTGACTGTTTCAAGGCATCGTTGACGTCATCATGTGTGTTTTTTGTGTACTCCCACCTTCCTTCCAGAACAACAAAATCGCTATATAATGGCTGTGCAAGCTTGCCATACTTGACTATTCTACGATCAACGATCGACGACAGACCATTGTCATGGACCTGGACAATGGCTGGATAAATACTTGTAAAATGTATCAAAATCGTCGCTTAGACGAGTGGAGTTATGAACTCTAACTTCTTTATCAACTATAAACCTTTTTGCATACAATATTCAGTATTAAAATCTAACGTATTTTAATCGTCAATTTAATTTAAATACTCTATCTTTAAAAAGTCGCCGCTCGGGCGCTGGACTTGTGCTTATGTATTTATTCTTGTAAATATCCTCAGTTACGGGCTGATTAGAAGTTGACATGTTAATATTTAATTGTTTGGAATTGTAGAGTATTCCCTTTTTTTTTTTAAGTAACTTTTCATATTTAAAATTATGGTTTGAATTAATGTAACGTGAAGTAACTTTTTATTGGAATTTGAATTAGGATGACTTTAATCTTTTGTAACGCAAGTTCTGTTTGAACAGCTAAAATTTTGTTAATTGATGGAACTGTGTGTCCCTTATTCTCAGTCAGATCGGATAGTCCCGTGGGATTTTGGCTTAGGTCTGGTAGTCAAACCCTCACGTTTTGTAAACATTGTTGTGTGGTCGTCAAATTTAAATTACTTTATATTTATGATATCGTTTTCTGTGAATTACGAAACCTTTGGAACCATATCAAGGTGCCCATTAGGCCCTTATAATTTTGTATCGCATTTAAATATATACGCTGTGGTATTGTCTCATATAGACTGGTCTATCAATGTTATGATGGATTTCATGTTGTTGCCTTTTGTTAAAACATTTGCGCAACTTTACTGATGTAAAGTTGTTTACTTCGAGCATAATTTCCAACAGAACTCATTATGATATAATGAGACCATGTACTGTTAACTGCACATTGTCTTTCAATTGAATAAACTCATTGTTAAATTTTCATATTTTTATAATATCCATTTATCTTGTATGTTAAGTTCATCCTCTCCCTTTTATTACTTTTACTGGTCGGATAGTATGAGAACACAGAGAGGGTGCAACACCTTTCTTTGATCTTACTTCCAGCTTCCCCTTGCTCGGCGTTCTGTCCATGGTGAAGACTTCGCTCCCAAAGATCCTTAAGCCGGACACGTCCGGTGGCTTCCCGAACCAAACCTCATACGGGGTTCTTACTTTTAGTTTACTTGTTGGTGACCTATTGCGTATGAAGTTTGCAGTGTTGACGGCCTCCGCCCAAAAAGTTGGTGGCAGTCCGGACTGAATAAGAAGGCAACGTGCCATCTCCATCAGTGTCCTGTTCCTCCTCTCAACAACTCCATTTTGCTGTGGACTGTAAGGTGCAGTCAAACGCCTCAAGATGCCGTGTTTTGGAGCAGTTCGTCAAACTGTTTGTTGACATATTCTTGTTCGTTATCTGACTGTAAGCACTTAACCACTTTTCCCTGTTGGGTGCTCACGAGTGACTTGAAACTATCAAACTCTTCCATCACTTGGTTCTTTTGCTCGATGATTCTCACCTCACACCATCCTGAAGAGTCGTCTATGAACGTAGCAAAGTAGAGCTTCTTTCCGTGTGAAGCGACTCGCATTGGACCACAAATGTCGGAGTGTATGAGCTCACCCAGTACTGACACTCTCTCTGAAACCCTTGGAAATGGAGCACGACACATCTTCCCCTGGAGACAAACGCTGCATTGAAAATCTTTGTTGATGTCTTCGACGTTAATTCCTCGAATCGATCCCATCTTAATAGCCTCACGTAGTGACTTAACATTAAGATGTCCCATGCGAAAATGCCAATCCTCAATGGAATTCTTCATTGGAGTAATAGCGGCGTCATCCAGGCCTGAGATTCTCCTGCATTCTTGGTTTTTCAACTCTGGGAAATAATATAGCCCCTTTTCCCGTTTCGTGATAAGCAGCACGTTGTTGTCCTTATCGATGATCTCGGCCTTTGTCTCACTAAAAATCACTTTGGGTCCTTTGTCGGTAACTTTACTGACCGAAATGAGGTTAGCACGTAGGTCCGGTACATAAAATGTGTCTTTGAATGCGATCACCTTTTGATTACCGCTCACACTCGTCCCGAATGACACGGTACCGATTCCTTCAGTGTCCGTGCAAGTTCCGTTAGCGAGATTTAGCTTCCCGTGATCGAAGTTCCGATTGATCTGTGCGAACGAGTCGATACTCCCACACATGTGAGACGTGCATCCACTGTCGAAACACCAGCTAACACGACCCGCATTATTTGCGATTTGAAATGCACCATTATTGGATGCGTTCGTCGCGGCTAGGCACACGCTCTCGACGTTTTTCGCAGATTATTCATTCGACTTCATTGTCTTCGGACAGTTTTTCGCCCGGTGTTCGATTGCATTGCACTTAAAACACTTCATTTTCAAGTCTTTTTTCACACCATAGTCTTTGTCCAATTTTTCCTTTTTGGGCTTTTCTCGTGTATTGCTTCCGGCCAACTTTCCCGCGTACATCGCGTTTTGCGTTGAGTTCCGGCTCGTTTTCTTACGCGCGTCGAATTCCTCCGTAACTTTGATTCGAAGCATCTCCAAAGGTGGTAATGCGTCACGTGACGACATGGCACAACGAAAATTTTCATAGCTCTCCGGTAGGCTGCGCAAAAACATGACGGCCAATAGCTCTTGATTAATGTCAACTTCAAGTTCTGCCAACCTATTCACCATGTCGAAAAAACACCGAGTGTGTTCATGCATGTCGCTGCCATCTTGTAATTTCAAGGACACCAAGTTATTCAACAAAGCGGCCTTCCGTGCCGGCCCTTTGGACTGGTATATTCCCTCTAATTTTTCCCAGATTGCTCGTGAGGTTTCGCAGCCCTTAGTCTGTTTTATTTCTGACGGGTTCATGGCGAGCACTATGTCAGATTGTGCCTTCAGGTTGGCTTCTCTCCACCATCGTTCGGCTTCAATCGTCGCTGGCTCGGCTGCAGCCGCTTCCGGCTTCACGATTGTCCCGCTCACATAGCCCCATGCATCATTCTTTATGAGAACTGCACACATCTGTAGCTTCCATGTTTCGTAATTCTCTTTATTTAAAACTTCGAACTTTACGCCAGTCATGTTCATCTTCGCAACGTACTAACGAGTTTTCGAGAATCAATATGGCGCAATGTCCGTTAGAGTTACGTGCTTCGCGATTGTTCCGCTCACATAGCCCCATGCATCATTCTTTATGAGAACTGCACACATCTGTAACTTCCATGTTTCGTAATTCTCTTTATTTAAAAATTCAAACTTTACGCCAGTCATGTTCATCTTCGCAGCATACTAACGAGTTTTTCTAGACTCAATATGGCGCAGTGTCCGTTAGAGTCACGTGCTTCGTGATCTTCGATTAGTCACACGAAAATTATCGCTACGAGTACTGTGCCCATAACCTTTTAACAAAGGTTAATGTCGAGTACACAAAATTAGCGTCCAAGACAAACATAGAATCTACAAATACACTTAGTGGGCTAATTAACACAAAAAGGAGGTTAGCGTGAGCACAAAACGACGCGGTCGGTTTGTTGACGGAAAAAGAACAACTGTGTAGTGAAAGCTATGTGATTGGCTAACTCGTGATGCTCACGCTACTACAGCGCCTTTTGTGATTGGTGCCATGGTTGGATCGTGCATCTTAGTCAGTGTCTCCAACAACACACATTAAATTAATCATTGTAAAATTCTTCTTATGCTAGTAATAGCATGTTTAAAAATTAAAAAGTTTTCTTCCAGCAAAATTCTGTGCTGAATATTTTAGAAGAAGACAGACACCTTACTAAAATAATGGAGGTAGCATCGGGCCCTGGCTGGATGCTCGTGGGTTTGAGATAAATTATCGGCCTTGCCTTGATGGTACAAGGGACTTCCTACCCCTTTTTATGGGATGTTTCCCATCTGCAAATCCTTGGAGAGTGCCTCCTTGCAGCAGCTACTGGTGGCAACTTTCAAAGGGTTTTCCCAATGGGGTGCTAAATCTCTGTAGAGGTTGTCTATGGGAGTGACTGGGCGGGAAGGTGCTCCCCCAACTCGCCACACACTTAGTGGTTTGTAGCTGGTACTTTCTGGGAAAGCTGCTTAGGCCACCTCCATTAGGTCGCCACTGCACAACTTAGGTTATGTTAACAGTTCTCTCCAGGCTGATTCTTAAAGTTAGGTGTCTGCCTGTCTTCTTCTGAAGTCCTCGATGGGCGACTTTGGTTAGAGCCTTCTTTAAGGCGATTTCCAAGATTTAGTTTTGACTCTCAAGGCCAACTTAGGTTAAAACCTTATTTAAAGAAATTCCTAGGTTGGAAATTAACTACCTCTTGTTGGCGTCCAGCGCCCATAATTAAAGGAGCCGACTCCTCCCGCTGATGGAAGCTGGCCAAGGCCCAGATGTCCGGTGATGACAGGGACCGATGGCAGGCACAGGGTCATCAGTCCCCAAATTGCATGCAGCGGTTACACACTTGTCTATGCTCAAAGGACACATCCATGATGGGTTGAAAGGGCCTTGAGATTGGTTTCTTCCTCAGGCATTGGTTGCCAAACCTTATTAGGCAGGTGTTGTCCATTTAAGTCTGATGACTTATTTAAGGTGTCAGGCTAGAGCTGTGAAAGAGCACTTGTGTGTTCAAAAAAATATTTTTAATTCCATGAAACCAAGTTTGATTGAATTCACTATTTTATGAATTTGAATATTCATTTTACATAAAAATCCTGAATCACAATTGAATCAGATTTCTTGATAAAATAATACACGTCATAGAAAATATAATATGATTTGTTACAAAATGTTAATATTTTAGTTACAATGCATTCATTATAACATTCATACATTTAGTTAAATGTCACAATTGATGGTCTGGGGCTTAGTTATGTTTGTCCTATAAGTAAGTTAAGGCTAAACCACCAGTAAGTATTATTAGATATCTAAAACATTCCAAAATAAAAGTTTAAGCAATTTTTTTCTTTTTTAAATCTTGATTTTGAAATTCTCTTGAATCTCAACTATCCTTAAGAATTTTAGGGTCTCGGCTCTACATAACACATATTTATGCAACAAATTAATAAAATCTCAAATTACTATATACTTTAAAAATGAAAAATAAATCATATTGGTTTTGGTAACAACACAAACTATGTTTTTTTGTTTGTTTTTTCAAATATCACAAAAGTAGTAAAATACTTAAATAAAAAATACTTTGTTAGGGCTTAAGGCTTGACTTGTTCTGTAGTTCAGTGTACTCATCTGTTATTATTATTGAATGTTTTTACCATTTCAGGTTCACGCCAACGAAAAGAACGTCTTTATCACATTGATGACTCTCCATCAGGAATAGCAGAAGTCATCCAAGATCTTGACAGATCATATGAGGTAAGGTTCTTGAATAAGAAGTGAATTATGTTCATTTTTACTATCTACCTTTTCAAGTATGTACTCACATCAAAGAAAGCTTTTTTTTTTCACTTAGTCTCTTTTTCTCAAAGGCCATTATTACAATAGAGGCAATTTTTTAATGTATTTTCACTATTTTGGAACATACAATGAAAATACTAAACAACAATCAATTAAGCTAAGAAGATAGCTGTTGTGCTCTTCTCTTTGTTAGTATTTAGTATATTCATTTGTGAGAAGTACTAATTAATTTGTAAATAAGATAACTAAAACACATTTGAATTATCAATGTCAAGTTCGTAAACCAGGCCCACAATGGGGAGTGCAGTGAGCAAAGAAATATTTCAAGAATTAAATGCCTCCAAAAGCTATCAGGAGTTTATATTTATGGTAGGGATTTAAGTGATACAATTTGGCAAACATTTAGAGCATCTAGAAGCTAGCTAAAGTTTATATTTATGGTAATTAAGGGAAGCGATTGAAGTTATAAGAGTTGGCTAACATTTATAAACTTGCATAGCATCTCCTTCCTTCAATCCTGAAAATTTTCATTGAGCACATTTTAAATAAAGACATAATTGGCTGAATAACCAGCGGGAAGAGGCTTTACCCTTGAAAATAATCTTTCCCACTGGAATAAATTTGACCCACTTTTGATTTATTTAACTCCCCTATTAAATTTGTAACTAAGATACAATTCAAATAAACTCCAATTTTATATATAATTTGATAATCCCGTTTCTGGTAATAGAAATTATGAGGAAGACTGAAGAGACTTTGACAAACAACCACTCATTTTAACGCCTAGGAGTCCAGGATGTCTGGAAAAATAGTAGTTTTCCATGAAAATCTGATTCTCACAGAGAATTTTCAACTTTTAATTCTTTGTTTTGTCACCTTGGAAACCATTATTTGATGTATGGTTGTAAATATCTAAATAAAATATATATCTCTGGCTAAAAATAACTCAATCTTTATTGGTTAGTTCGAACACATCACAATTTTCTCTTTGGATAAATATTTCGCTTTGAATGCTGGTCATAACACATCTAAATTGAGATTCTTAAACTGGGGAAATATTTATTTTTTATTGGAATGTTGTTATTGTTAACTTGCATTTACGTCAATAATATTGAGCATAATTTGAAAATTAAATGGTTGGGTTGTTAAGTTTGTGAAAAAATATTGTCTCTTTTATTTCGCGAATGATAAAATGAAGTTTAAATATGTTTAGTTATGTATTATAAGCTTATAAGCGATTGAATAAAGTTAAGAAAATGGCCATTTTAACTATATAACTATGAGTTTTGATGTTCATTTTTTTCAAATAATAGGTCTTGATGTTCATTTTAGCAAATAGTAACACAATACAATATATAAGTTAAGCTAGGTTTTCATTTTATCACTTTATTTTGAGGATATGATATTTAAAAGTAATGTTTTGTGTACCTCATCTATCTTTTCACATTCTTACAAGTACAAAATAAGTTCAGTTATGTTTCCATGTTGATACTTAATTTTGAGGGAATGTTATTTCAAAGTACCATAATGTTTGAGTACCATCAAGCATTCTCCCTTAAATCTCCTCTTTCTTTCTCTCTGACACACACTCTCTCTGACACTCTTTCTCTCACACACACTCTTTCTCTCTCACACACACTCTCTCCTACACACACACTCTTTCTCTCTCACACACACTCTCTCCTACACACACACTCCTCCACACACACTCCTCCACACACACTCTCTCTGACACTCTTTCTCTCACACACACTATTTCTCTCTCACACACACTCTCTCCTACACACACACACACACTCTCTCCTACACACACACACACACTCTCTCCTCCACACACACTCTCTCCTCCACACACAATCCTCCACACACACTCTCCTCCGACACACACTCTCTCCTACACTCTTTCTCCTACACTCTCTTTCTCCTACACACACTTTCTCCTACACACACACACACACACTCTCCTTCTACACTCACTTTCTCTCCTTCACACACTCTTTTTCTCTACTCCCAGTATTTTTCTCTCTAACACATTCACATACTCTCACTATCACTCACTTGAGCTCTTTCAATTGCTCATTCTCAGTCTCTTACACTCACCTTCTCACAACCACACTCTCATTTTCACACTCACACAATCACTTGCTCAAAACACTTACACTCTAATTTTTCCTATCACATTTTATCACTCTCTCTCTCTAACATATATATTAATATTTATTATTTGATAAACCCATTTCCAGTAATAGAAATTACTAGGTAATGACTGAACAGATTTTGACAAACGAACACTCATTTTAAATATTAGGGAATTGGGATGCCAGTAAAAATAGTGGCCTAAAACTAAAACTCAATTTTCTTATTGAATTTTCCATCTTTTCCTTCATTGTGGGCAGTGGTTCATCTGTACAATCATTATTTGCTTACATCACTATGGAAACCATGATTTGTCTTTAGATGTATATTTGTAAATAAAATATTTATATTTGTTTAAAAATAATATCAGCTCAATCGTTACTTGAGTGGTTTGGTGCAATGAATAGATAGAGATTTGGGAGAGGGGTTATTTAAAAGTTCTCATCGGGAAGGGAGGGGGAAAAATACACGTTTTTATTCAAATTACACACCAAAAACTAAATATCTGAGTAAAGCTGATTGCCTTTGACGAGTAAACTTTTAACCAAAATGTGAGTGAGGGCTTATTATAGAGATTCTTTCATAGTAAAAAGTTTAAAATACATTTTAGTGCAATAATCTGCAGCCATTGCTGCAACGACCCAATAGTTAAATTCTAAAAGCATCAAATTAAAATTTAAAAAAAAAATCAAGCAATTCCCATTCCAAATATCTTCTAGGGACATGAAAATTGTGAGAAAATTCTTAGGTAAACCACTTTAAATAGATTCTAGTAGAGTATAATGCTACACAAAAACTCCAGGGTACGACCACGACAATAACTTAGAGGCATCCAATCTTCAAACATTTGCCGGGGGAGGGTCCCGGGACTTCTTAGGCCTGGGGGAGGGAAATAAGTTCCCTCGAAACCCCTTTTGGACTAGTGAACTCTTTCCCTCCACACAAATAAGG
>CABEEJ010005725.1:0-10984 GCA_901482245.1 Timema douglasi | reverse complement strand
CTTGTGAATGTGGGGAATGCCAGGCCTCCACCGTGGTTCGGATTCCACGTTAAACTGTAGGTCCTTCATTTCATCTCACAATCACCCTACCATTACATATTAGCGTAAGTGCGTATAACCTGAACGGGTAGTAAGACGCGGTGCTAATAATAATAATAATAATAATAATAATAATAATAATGTGATGAGTTCATCTTTCTATAATTAGGTTGGAAGCTTAAACTTTTGTGCTTGGAGAAAAGGTTAGGTCAATCCTGCATAAATAATTAATTAAAATATTCAAATAAAGGCATTTACAATTTGACCAATGAAACATAAGGATATCTAAAATGGTAAGCACTCGCTGGGAGAAGGTTTGAGAAGAAGTTAGGGATGTTTGGCCATAGGTAGTCAACCAACTCTTCAGACGACGCTATCTACAGTCAAATTTAGCAGAGAGAAACTTTTTTGACAGCTACAAAAGTTAGTCAAATCAATTTCCATCTAGGTATTCATATGTCAAGTCATGTTGTACCGCCCCCCCTTCTCCTCTAATGGACAAGGGCAGGGGCACATGTACAATAAACTAAAGAGGGCAAGAAATAAAAAACAAATGATTAAATTGCAGAAGAGCGTTAGGACCACATAAACATTGATAGGCCTTCACTTTGACCTATTCAATAATTTGTCGTCATGAAGCCTTCTCAACCATCACCCGTTACTATGTGTTATTACTCCAAGGGAAAGGGGCGAAGATCTTTTGAGTTATAACAAAATACTTTAAACCTGTCATAGTAAATTAAAGATAGTAAGTCAAATAAATAAATATTTATTTTAGAAAAGATTAACAATAAATAAATATATATATATATGCATACAGGTAACAATAGATAGTTAAAAGGAAAATACATAAATATAAAAAAGAGGAATGGGGTTATGCCCATTACTATACAGTGGCACTTTTGCCATAGCAACCTTTGTCCTAACAATTACATTCACGATTACGAAAGGTAACGTACGACCCCTCAACGGGCCTCAGTGGCAACCCGCAATACGCTAACAACCATACCTATACGCTACAGACTAAACGTCCGCATTTTGCAAAAGGATATTATCGTATGATTTATAGTTACAATTTATAAGCATAAATTTTTATGGCAACCAAAAAAGAGAAAGTAAATGACTTATTCTAGTCTTAACCCTAAATCCAACAAATAAATTTAGCCGTATGGGCCATCAACTTTTCTCATACTACCCAGGCATTCGCCTTCAAAAATGTAAGTTATAGAACTTACATATAAAAAAGGTCCCTCATAATTTCTAATCATGTTACCAAGCCGGAAGGGCAAAAAACCTCAGTAATATAGTTAACGAATAACAAACAACATTACGCCATCTTTGATCTACGTAATTTGTCATTCCTACAATATAAAAGAAAATACCCAAAACAACAGATGAAAGCCAAAAAGCAAATTTTGTATGTGCTGGCCTAAAAAGGATTTAGACCTAACCTAAAATTTACCAATAAACCTTTAACAAATTTCCAAAGAGTAATTTTGACTAGTACGACCGAAATTGAATTTGTACCTTGGGAAAACTCCCATCCTAGGATAAGTGTCCAAGACACGGATGATTCAAGAAGTGACTATTAAGACACACGACATCAGTTTATAAACAGTTATTTCTCTGTGGGGAGGGGAACATAAGGGGAAAACAAAAGAACATAGGAGAACATTCACATGGAACAGAGGGATTGGCGCAGTAACGAACAAATAGGTCATTGGAGAGGTGTCTGGAACATCACGTGATCACCACATGATCGCTTCCCATGAAGCAACGCGAAAACAACACGCTCACAATGCCACACCTCTAATTTTTCCAGTTATGTCTTTTCACTCGGGGCGGAAACAATGCGCGCGGGTAGGGATGTTTGTTGACAAGACTTCACACACACAGACCGAGAAACGGGGCACTTTTGGTGAGTCCAGTTATGTTCACTCTTCGTGGTTGTAGAATTAGTGTTATTTTACTCATATTTTCTTCTTGCTTGTAACGTTGATTTCAAGTAACGTTACAATGTGATCTGCAACAGACACATTTAAATTATATCACTAATACCCGGAAAATAACACCAATAAAATACAACATATTATCAATTTTGACCGGCAAAAAAAGTTGTATTTTTTAAAATGCTCTTTTTTCTGAAATCAAAAGACAAATTGTTTTATATGTTTACTTGAATTCATAAAGTTAACTTAAGAAACAAAACTTAATATGCTTAATTAGGTATACTTGTTTGACCGACACAATAACTAACACTAGACTACATTACACAATAAACTAGCAAAATTAAAAGCATTCACATGTTACAGTATTTATACATGCACTTATCTCCAGACAGGCTGTTTTCAAACTACTGCCGTTTATATTTTGGCAAACTTCATTCAGTTTGGAATTTATAGTTATGTCCCCCCCCTCCCAACTTATCCTATCCCTTTCATTCTTCTTTCTTTGTAGAATAATTGAGATGTTATCTTGGAAATTCTATCAAATAATTTCCACTTGAAAGGTTTAGCTGTTTTCTAATTTCAAAAAGATACCGGTATCCTCTTCCACCTTTCTTTACTTTACATACTCACTAATATTTCCTGTTTCCTTTGTCATTATTTTGTAGGAATGGATGGGAATGGCATTTTTATATTGGGACGAGAAATGAGTCAAAATATCGCGACAGGAACGGGAAATTATAAAAATTACACTTTAGATTAATTATAGACTAAAAATATATATTGTTTTTATACGAATATAGTAATACTTGTAAAAGCTTTGACATTATTAAATATAATACTAATAATATATCTCATACAAACATAATTATATAGATACGGCTATTTTTACCCTTTTTAAATGTCCTCTAAAGTCTTAAATGTTATTTATTAAACACCGCTTAAAAGTTATCTAAATATGAAACATCTTAAATATTCTTTTTGTCCTAAACCCCTGAAAGAGTGTCTAGGTTTGAAACTGGTTAAATTATCTTTAGTTATGAAACCCCTTAAATGTTCTCCAAGTATAAAATACCGTAAATATTTTAGGTCTAAAACCACTTGAAGATTATCTAGATTTTAAACCCCTTAAATATTATTTTGGTATGAAACCCCTTAAATGTTCCCAAGGCTTGTTGCCGTTTGAATATTCTCTATGTTTGAAACCCTTGAAACTTCTCTCTGGTTAAAGCACCTTTAATGTTCTCTAGAATTGACAACCCTTAAAGGTTCTTAGTTTACCGATCCTGTAATCTCTACTCTTTGTTTGGCTGCTAACAAAAGACATGTTGATACTCTTAAATAGTTGACCTTGGCAATTTATTTCCTCCCCCCTTATTTCTATGCCTCAAAAGATGGTAGAGTATGATATAACTTTGTCCTTCTCTAAATCTTTCAAGCTCTTTCGCTTGATGAACCTAACAAATAACGGTTGAGACAGAGCACATTGACTCAGAGCTTCCCAACTTGTTTGTCTCACCACAGGCAGTAAAATACCCGTTTCCCCCTGTTGAGTATTGTGTGTCATTGCATTTGCTATGCACATTTTGTTTTACCGTAGTCACTTTCTGTTGCCATGGGTCTGTAGTCTTTTATTTATCTAAAATGTAGCAACCAAACGGGGTCCTCTTTTGTGCACGTGATAAAATAAATAATTATAAGTCTGAGTTGTTTAATTCAGTGGTCCTCCTGGCTGTTATAAATAGGGATTCCTCAGCCGTCAATCGCGAATATGTGATGAAGCTGTCTGTGACAGTGAAAGCTTGTCGTTAAAAATGTGTTTATGTGTTTTTTAGTGTTCTATCTTATCAATTTCTACTCCAGTATCACTAAGGTAAGTGTGCTGGCTATCCCTCCTAATTAAACCATGATTTAGCCTAGTGCTCTATGCCACATAACTTTAAACTTATTAGTATTCCAGAATCCCTTTGACAGAGATTCTCTCTCAGTTAACTGTTGCCAAATCTCCTCGCCTACAATTATATTTGAAGGCGGTGTGCTGATATAAGGAGCTACTGGCAACCTCGACTAACCGCCGATCGGCTGTTGCCATACTCAGAATATCCACCTTGACAGAAACGCCAAGCTAGGTCATCTGAGAAAGGGCTGATTTTCTGTTTGAGTACCGAGTCACTTTTGTGACTCTTAAACTCGTGAATGAAATTTAATCCCTGATGAAATGAAACCGGTGAAATGATGCTGTAAAAGAATTACAGGTGTAATAGTAAATAGCACTATGAGGTGAAATTGGTGATTGTGAGTGATTGTGCTGGGTCTAGGGTATGGGGAGGATTTTCTGTAATGTTTTTGTGAAATTGGTGATTGTGAGTGATTGTGCTGGGTCTATGGTATGGGGAGGATTTTCTGTAATGTTTTGGAATGTTATTTATTATGTCATAGGTATGTAGCTTGTAAAACATGTTTAATTATTATTATTTTATATTTGTATAAAATAAATTACCAGTATTTTATCTTTGCCAAGTAAATACGATGCCTGTTTTAAAAGTTACTAATGCATGCACTATATTACACAACATAGATAACATTCCAAAACAAAGAATAAGTACTTTTAATATATGTTTAAAATATTCATTCGGATTTGATGAAACGAAATTATTAAAATTAATTAAATAAGGTAAGAAATCTTAAGTTTAGATTATTTTACATTTAAAATATAACATGTAATTAAAAACCTTTACATTTATAATAAAACAGTGTTATTTTACCAGTGTTGGCAACCCAAAACCCTCAACATATGATTTTTGAACTGTCATTTAGTGTCGTGTGATACGGGAGGAACTAGTGCAAGGTCAGCCGTCGCAGCCGGTGGCGCTAGACAACAGTTACTAAGAAACTCGAAATTCATATTTGTATTTATTTGAAATATTTAACGTGCACTTTCCGAATAGACAGAGCGACACGAGAATTTCTATGAGCGAGAGTAAAAGAACCCACCGATTTTACAGGGAATGGTATTTTCACATACCTTCCAGGGTTCTTTTACATGCCACAATCGACATGGGACAAACGACTTTACTTCCTCCCCGAAGTAAGTTGTGCTACGGATGTTTACAGTTCAAGTAAATCCTTCGACCCTAGTTGGGTGTGAACCCACGAACATCGGTTCCTGAGGCGAACACTTTACCCCATGACAACCGAGGTCGACTCCAACTTAATGATTAATCTAGATATTTTTACTTGTTTGATGTGTACATTTCCGATTAAGGACCAGTTTCATAGTCAAACTTAGCACTCCCCTAGTGCGGTGCTATATTTAATACAGGCGACACCTATCTAAACTCGAATGGGATGGGCCAGTTCCATTCTGGTCTAGGTAGGTGTCGTCTTGTAATTAGTATAACACCGCACTCGAGGAGTGCTAAGTTTGACTATGAAACTGGCTCTTAAGTATTGCACGTTGAGACTAAGGTCAATTTAAGCCGTGGTGTTTTTGGGTGGATGAAGAATTACCTAGCCCCTCTCTCTTTTACAGTGAGGTAAGGGGCCACCAGAAACAATAATTCTAGTTGATATATTACGATTTGAAACAGGACCAAACGCTATTACCGGCGCCACACATTAATACACGCATGCTATAAGTAATATCTCGTGGAATATGGCCAACCACTTTAATAGTTTGATCGCCAGAAAGACAAACAGATACCTAGTTCTACTTTTATGGACCGGGGTTCAATCCTCGGTACCGGCACAGATTTATCTGACTACCAAACCCTTCCTTCACCTCTGACAAGACATCTTGTGAATGTGGGGAATGCCAGACCTCCACCGCGGTTCGGATTCCACGTTAAACTGTAGGTCCTCCATTTCATCTCACAATCACCCTACCATTACACATTAGCGTAAGTTGTATAACCCGAACGGGTAGTAAGATGCGGTGCTAATAATAATAATAATAATAATAATAATAATAATAATAATAATAATAATAATTTTATAGAAATCCAACACCAGTGCAACAGCCCAAGCTCTTGACCTACCCGTCAAATAGGACCAAGTCCAATGTGAATCTAACGCCTTAGACCACGCGGCCTAGGGTGTTGGATCCATTTTACTGTCTTTTGTCAGACCCTTACACACGGAGTGGAGCTATACCCCCATTTTTAGAGCAAGAGACTTTTAAAATACACACAATATTTTTTGCGCCCAAAATTGATAACTTTTGCTATTATTATTACTATTTTAAATTGTATTGATGACGTAGACAAATTAGAAAATAATATTATATTTGCTTATCAGCCTAATAACATTTAGGCTTATTGTAATGAGCCCCTACAGCTCTAGGCTTTAAAGGAGATTCCCCTTTGCTCGCTCAATCAACCTAAATGATTCCAGGCTTATCGCAATTCGCCCAAGATAGTGAAAGTTTATTAAATGTTTACAGCAGAAGTTCCCAAACTGCGGTGCGTACAATTACTCCCGATGGTATATCGTGAGAAGTCAAACAAAACCAGGGAATTAAAGTCGTAAAGAAAAAAGCCTCATAAAATCTAGTAAAAATACTACGACCTAGTATAACCTAAATGAAAACAGATTTAAACAGTGGTTGTAAGGGTGGCGACACTGATTCAAGCTCAGACAGACGGTGCAGTCACACAGTCTTGTACTAAACACGCAAACGGCGGTACCCAATCCAAATTACGGAACTTGTTGGGCTGGTTGGTACGCCATTCAAAAGGTTTTTGAACCGCTGGTCGACAGAATATAGTATTTTTTCTCTTTCAACATGTTCTTAAATTAACTTACAGTACCGTACGATTGCAGGGTTTGATTAAAAATATCAAGTTTAAGTAAATTATAGTAAAAAAGATAAGGTAACAAATTTGTATGAATAAGTAATGGTTATTGAAAAATAATAATAGAGATACCAATTTAAAACCTTTCTTTTACAGAAGAAATATACGCGTTTACAAGTGCATTGTGACATTTACCATTGTCAATTCACACTTTACACATAACACTTTTGTTATTTATCTACCAAAGGTAAACTGCCGTGACATTTTGATGTGCACAATTAGTTTACCTTCTTACAGGCACACTTTTTCGTTCGACTATACACTTGCAGCTAGCATAACTCTTGCCCCCAAACTTTGATGCCCTACTCACAGCTTCACAAACAGTTACATATCTTTCGGGGATGTCTTCAAGAATTTGTGTCCCAGAAATCTGGAAGTCAGTTTCATTGAACCACATCTTAATGATGTCAACCTTTGTTCTAATTGATGAATATAATGCTCTATATTTTCCCAATTACATTTTGGCAGTCTAATGGCCCACGGTCTACTTTTGGAATGTTCAATAAAATAAAATCTCCAAGTCAACAGATTTAGTCTAAGTTTTTTGCAGTAATTTCAATACTCTTTTTCTGATGCTTTTTTCTAGGCTTCGTGTGATTTTACGCGGTTCTGTTATATTTGCTTGTCTTTTGAAAGCGTGACAAATAAAAAGTCCACTAGTCTATTCTGAGCTCCCTGCAATGCTCTGAGCACAACTCATATGAGCTCCCATTGTGCACAAAGAGCACACAATTTTTAGTGATTCATTCAGACTCCGTGAACAAACAGAACACAACTTTTCCTGCAAATTCACATCATAATTTTATTCTCTTGCCCCTGTTGTTTCTCCTTATAAACAATGTTCTCTAAAATAGTTCCAAATCTTTTTTCCAATCAAGCGTTTGCAAAATTGCAAGTGGAATATTCGCTGAACCTAATCCTAATTTAGGTTCAGTTACAAATAGTGCTGTGTGTGGAATTCTGCCTATGATTCGATGCTTTGAAAAGTTCTTTTGCCACGAAACGAAACAACAGACTATTTCCCAGTCTGCATTTCTATTGCCACTCATCCAGGCACGAAGCATGTTTTCCTACATATTGGAGCGCTCTACGCTTCCCCGTGATTCTGGATGTCAGGCTCTTCCCTGCACTACTTTACTTTCAGATCATATATCTGAAACTTTCTGGGTGACACCAGCTGTTAACTCGCGTCCGTTGTCACTTTGCAAAATATGAGGGGTTTCAAAGTCTAAAAAAAATCTTCAGCAATTCCAATGCAATTTCAGTAACATGTTTTGCTTTCAAAGGGCGAAGAACACAAAATTTTGTAGCATGGTCTTGGTAGTTAATTAACCATTTGTAATATCTACATGGAGTCAATTGAAAATCTATCAAATCAACTTGTCCGCAAACATTAAAATCCTTTGTAGTGAATGGTCGTACGGTAATGTTTCGGTGTTGCTGAGACTTCTTTGAGTGGCACATTTTACGCAGCGATACTAAAATCTCGATAGCCGGTCTTGGAATATAAAATTTATGTTTCAGTACAAACAACATTTTATCCCTACCTCCGTGGCCTGTGGTACTTAAGTAATGTATCAAAATATCCCTCAACAGGAAGTAATAACACAACAGGCTCATAACTAGTTTTCTTTTTTTCACCAACCTCCATGGCATAATATTTCCTAGTCAATCCAAACTGCTTGTTAGTTTTCTTCTTGTCTGGATTTCTTGAATATAAAATTTCACAAACACCTTCTTCAATGGTTGAAATGGTCCAAGGTTTTTTAATCACGTTCCACTCTTATTACTATATTCTTTCATTTTTTCATTAAATTTTACCTTCAAAATAATAATTTTGTCTAGAGAGCTGCTTTCATTATCAGTGACCTGCACATTTTCATTAAAAAAGTTAGGATCTCAGTATAAATCTCCATTCTAGAATTAAGATACCTACACACAACGAAAACGGGACGAAAATTTAAAAATATCTATACGTGAAAAGTTAAAACAAAAGTGGCAGCCAATGATGCACGCACGTTTGAGACAAGCTTGAAGTGAGGTCTGTCTGGTAAAATAAAGGACGGTAGGGTACTTCTTTGATCTCGATCATGTTTCAACAGGCAAGTAAGCCTTATCTCCAACTGTTTTCAATATGCCCGCACTTGAGCAATCTTATTGCAATAATCCTGTAATCGACTGGGCTGATTGAGCAAAAACAAAGTCATTTTCTTAATAGCCTAAAACTGTGTAGGCTCATTACAATATAATACAATATAATTTTCTAATTAGCCTGGCTCATTTTAAAATGACGGCGCCTTTTGGAATAAGCCGGATTTCCATTTCGCCTATGGCATTTATACTACATATCAAAAGTGACATACATATAACATGAATTGACTTATTAATATATGAAAGTATATCTCAAAACTTTTCTAGCTGTCAGATAAAGTTCTTCCCATGAATATTGAACTATAGTTTGAGTGTGATTTGACACTTAACAGCCACGTCTACTGCTACAAATAGCCCTCCCTCGCTGTGTCAGCTGCTGATTATTTACATTCCCTGGTCTCTTCTGATGTATAGAGCAGTTCCTGATCGTGAACCACTGTAGAAAGTACAGTTTACATCGCAACACTGTACCCACATGATAAATAAAAAACAAAAATGTATATATATAAAAATATAAGTTCTGTGCTAAATATTTTTTCACTATTTAACAATACAACTTTGATATAAAAAATAATCCAGAGTAACTCAATATCGTCAGCCCGCAATCAAGCCATATCGACTGAGCGGCCAACGTCTGTCAGCGAAGATAGTGCCAGCTTATGTGGATAGAGGTTGGCATGTGGTTTGCTCAACGAACGTTGTTAATCTCAGTTTTATAGACCGGGGTCGCTACTTTTTTATTCTAGTATCTTCTTTGTCCTAACGAGACTGGATTGACCCCGTTCTAGACCCACTGCTTCAAAGAAAATCTGGAAGAGCCGGGAATCAAACCCGGGACCTCTGGATCTGTAGCCAGGAACTCTTACCACGAGATCAGAGTAAATAAAACAAACATGAAAATAGGAATGGTTTAATTGAATTAGACAGATGGGCTTTTTTTCCCCATATATATCACCACACCTTACTACCTGTTTAGATTATACGCATATTAACTAATCACGCTAAGGAGTTAGGGAAACAATTTTTGGCAAAAACAATCCACAGTACACCCGACCAAGATTCGAGCCCAGATCTCCCTGTTATCGGCAGAGTGACTCTTAGACCGTGCGGACACCGAAGCAGGTTGCGTGTTTGTTGGATAACACACGAGGACAGTGCTACTCGCATATCTGGTGCAATGTTGAGTCTGTTTCTTTCCTTTGTTTTTAATAGAGTCAGTGTTGAAAATACTAGGTTGTACACAAATAAGTTATTTTATAACAACGTAGTGTTTTTAATTAATGATGGAAATTCTTCTTTGATCCTAATCCAACATTATGACAAACTTGATTTCTTAAAATTATTCTTCAGTGTTAATTAACTACTAAGCTCTTCAGGCACAAAGTTCAACTCTTATTATAAGTACTTTGAACAGCAAATGGATCTTTTATAGACACATTTTTCTTTAATATTTTTAATTTCTATTTTGGAAAGTAATGATTATAACTTTGAGACATAGAAGTGAGATGTGACAAAAGAAATATTTTTATTTCAATCAAACTATATTCATTAATAATGTTCTCTTCAATATATTGCAACAATTTTGGGAACATTTATAAGCTAGGTCGATTACTTTTTAAGTCTTCTTTTCTACAACAATACATCTTTCGGCAACCTTGTATATGAGCAACTTGTTGTATTATATATTATAATTTTTCCCTTGTATTTTCAAATTTAATTAATTAAGAATGCCGAAAATATCAGTTAAATATAAGAAAACGGTGTTGGTGAATGACTTCACTATTTGAAGTTAGAGAACGGTATAGTGGGACAGATTTAAAGCGTGATCTTAGATTCGAGATGGACTATAAGTTCTTTCAAAATTTCTGCAAAATGAACTCCACTGATTTAGGGTACGTGGTGATGCGCAGTGCATTGTGTGTAATCATGCGCGAATTTAAGGGGAACAAAGAGGGCACGTGCCGCCCCCTCTTAGGCAGAATATTTGATTTTTTT
>CABEEJ010005724.1:28628-40315 GCA_901482245.1 Timema douglasi | reverse complement strand
GGAATCATGGTGTTTGCACGAATTATGTAAACAATATTTCATGAATATTTCGCGACCTGTACATAAATATTCGTGACAAAAAAAAAGAGGAAGAAATAATGCCCAACCACATCCTTGACACTACTATAATGTTGTCTCCCCTTGTATTAATTAGTTCTTACTCATTTTATTTTCTGTCCATAACATTTACGCTAATTTTTAGCAAAGTAAGAAAAATATTATTCTTACCTGCACAATGAACTTGGATCACAAAAATTCACTACCTAAATGCTAATTTAGTGGCATTATAATTACTTTCATGACAAAAATATCATTTATAGACTGGTAGACATTAAGTTATGTAAGAAATATAACCAACATTCTATTTTGTATATTTGAAGCAAAGAGATAATACGATATTCAACCTCTCATCCTTTAATTTCTTTAATACAAATTACTAGAGAAGAGGGTAAAATTCACAAGAATGTAAGAAATATCATTGGAAAGCACAATAACTTGGTTCAAGCTTAAATTAATCAAACATACGTATTTTTAAGTTCACGAAATAAAACTATAAAGGCGTGTGTTTATAAGTGAAATTCCAGGTCTTGAAAATAATTATCTTATTACTAGTTTAAAAGAGATGTGTGTGTATTATGCAATTGTTTACATAAATAACTTTTGCGGTAAGCACCCATTTTTAATTTTAAATAGTTTCTTAATTTAATCGCTAGGTTGCAATGAATGAAATATATTTACAATCATAGCCAACGACGTTTATTGACAAATCGAGAGAGATAGCAGATTGAAATAATCGCAACAACATATTATCCTAGACATAAATACATTTATCTAAGGCCTTGTCAGTTATATTATCTATTAATTTTAATGTAAATAAGATCAAAAGGTTAGATAAAAATATTTTATTTACTGTTGATAAGAAAATAATTGATACATTTATTTCTCTTCAAGGAAGCAATCATTGAATTTTTTGCAATATTTTTGTTTGTTTGTGATCGTTGAAAACCCGTGTGTTTATATATTATTTTGTGAAATCGTTTTGCTTAGTGTTTGTATAGCGGAATGTAATAGTGGAATTATTATTCTCCTATAGTTATATGTCAAATACTATCTGGCTAAAAATACCAAAAATATAATATTTGATGAAGGGAAAGAATTTTCAAGCGTTTAAAAAAATAGATATGATAAAAGTTGTAAACATTTTTTTGTGTAATTTTATTTTACAAGGTGTATGTGATGTTTTCATATGCTATACAAAGAGATTTTTAAGATTAAGTTAGTTTTATTTGATAATTTTTAAAACAAAATTCATTGTTTTTAAGACTAAATTTCTAAGATTTATTTACCATATGTTATTTAATTAAATAAATTCTTAATACCTTTGCACAAAAGAATGGGAATAATTCCATAATAAAATATGTCTGCATTCCCTTTGAGCTTAGAGATGGGCTCAAAAATAATCAAATCAATGTTATAAATATAAATAAAAGTTCTACTTCTTGGCATATGTACAGATATACATATCTGGCCGCTAGAAACAGTTACCATATCTATTGTCACATATTCACACGTCGAGTCATGTGATCTGCCGCGTTCACATTTGATGATACTTAAAATACTAATAGGCTTATATTGTAAAACGTTATCAATGTTTAGCGCAAAACATGCGTTTGTGTTTTCTAAAAGGTGCTCCAAATTTGCTTTTATTGATAAGATAATTATTCAAATAGTTTTACTTTTATTACCAAGGATATTATTCGAATCATAGTGATTATATGAAAAGTTAAAATGTTCAAATTAGATTGCTTTTATTAACCAGGCAATTATTCAAGTTATGGTGTTCATATGAACAATGAAACTACTCAAGTTAATAGTGTTTTTATTTATGTATTGGTGCTTATTTTTACCATCGAAAGGAAATTATTAAAATGGTTCTACTTTTATTCTTAGACGATACTTTCCATCCTATGTTAATATCTTCTAAAATGTTTATTTGTTTGTCAAACTGACTATAATAAAGGCATTAATTTTTTTAGCACCACTTCTTACTACCTGTTCGGGTTATGCGCCTATGTACTAATTAATCTAATGTGTTAGGGATGGGTAAGGTAGACTATCATAAGTGTACCTGCATTTGAGTGGAGGGGAAAAGGAAAAACATTTAGGAAAAACATCCCTCAGTACACCCGACAGGGATCGAACCTCAATCTCCACGACATCGGCGGTCTAGTCTATTGAGAGTATGACGCCTTAGACCAAGGCGGGTAATTTAAAATTAATGATTATCTCAAATCCGATTACGTGTTTATGTGCCTTAGTATTTGCACAATTTTAATTTTAATATAAGTTCATTATTTTATGTAATAACACTTTTTTTTCCATGTCCTATTTAAGAACACCTTCCCTCCCAACCCCTTTTACCCCCGTGTACAGGTGTTTTTTTTAAATTTAAATAATCTGATATTTAGATGCGGCTATATCCGTGCTAGGTGACCTGGCGGTCTAGGGGTAAGGTGTCAGACGTCTATGCTGGGGTCCGGGGTTCAATCCTCGGTCCCGGCACAGATTTATCTGATTACCAAACCCTTCCTTCACCTCTGACAAGACGTGTATTAATCACAACTTGTGAAAGTGTGGAATGCCAGGCCTCCACCATGGTTCGGATTCCACGTTAAACTGTAGGTCCTCCATTTCATCTCACAATCACCCTACCATTACACATTAGCGTAAGTGTGTAAAACCTGAACAGGTAGTAAGACGCGGTGATAATAATATGTCCGTGCTTAACAACTAGAGTAGCTTGTCTATTTAATCCATCATGGAATTGTGTTCAGCCTAATTATTGATTATTCTTTTGCGGGAGGTTGCGGAAATCCCCGTCTCTTGTTAGGGTCCTATCAAAACAGTCCAGATAACTTGGTTGAGCAATATCTTCCGTACTTTCTCGGTCACGCCACGGATCCGCTCCATGTCGTTCCGTGCCTGTTACCACTTAGTATTTAGGCTGTGACGTCACGACAGAGGAAATACGTCATCCGTTACCAGAGGATCAGCTGGTAGCAAGTAATTATTTACCAGAGTCACCAAACACGCATGGACTGGATTATTCTAAAAAACAACAACTAATTATTCGGACAATTTCACACTCAATTACGTCGGTAAAAGCGTAGCTGAACGAAGCTGTTCGTTCCCAGAGTGGGTTTGTTTAATCTTATTAGTTTTGGGTCGAATCCACTATTTTACTAATCCGAATCTTATGAACATAAGAGGTTATATATATATATAATAGGTTATATATATATATAATAGGTTATATATATATATATAATAGGTTATACATATATATATAATAGGTTATATATATATATATATATATATAATAGAACAATAGAACATATAAATAGTGGCAACTAAATGTTAACATTCTTTCTTATAATCCGTTCATTATAACATTTATACATTAAGTTAAATGTTAAATTACTGGTCTGGGGCCTGGTTGTTAAGTCCATTCTATAATTATAATTGGTTCTGAACCACCATTAAGCAATATTATAACTCTAAACCAAGTTTCAGTTGGAAAAAAAAATTTTTAAGAATTTGAGTCTCGAATTCTTGAATTTCGAATATCCTTAAGGATTCGAGGACATATCCATAATTTGTATGTATGTCTCTTTGAAGGGGTAATCAAATTCTGTATGATGAGGATTTACAGTCGATTTTCACAGAAAGCGCCTTTTAGAAAATATAAACTTTTTTGCTGACAAAATTGATAGAATTTTACCTTTTTATTAATATTATTCCATAGGTATTGATAATATCATCCAAAAGTGACGGCAGCATATCACATGACATGGCGTATGAACAAGTGAAAGTAGTAACTTCCTTAACAGTCCGATATGGTATATTTATAAGTAACGTCATGTGACGTACACATGTTACTTTTCAGAGACAATAAATAACAATACATGAAATAACACCAGTTATTAAGTAAAATGTTACAAATGTTGACCGTAAAGAAACGTGTTTAGATTTACCAAAAGTTCCTTCCTACCATAATCCAACTGTAGCTGTCAGCGCTAGAAGGATATTTTTGTAATTTCACTCGCGGACTAGGGATGATGAAGGTTGAACTTAGAGTGGGTGTACCCGCATTTGTGTGGAAGAGTAGGGAAACTATTTAAAGTCCGTTCACCGTAGGAATTGTTTTCTGAAAGGCTTTTTTCCCTACCAGAAAACTATTATATGGTAGGATATTGGTAGGAAAAAGTACCTTCCAGAAAGTAATTCCTACCGTGAATGGAGTATAGAATCATCTTAAGTACACCCGACAGGATTCAAACCCCGAGCTTCCCATAATCAGGAGTCCCGTCTATTACGAGTATGACTTAGACCAGAGATCGGCAACCTAAGGTCCGCCGATTGATTTTATCTGGCCCGCAAAAGATTTATCACTCAAACAACTGTGTAGTAGACTTATATTACAATAATATGAGAGATATGAAGTTTAAATTTCTTCCGTGATATTTTTTAAGCCGGTCCACCAAGTTAAAAAATACATACGACCCACGATATTAAAAAGGATGCCGACCCCTGTCTTATACCATTCGAACCCCGACGTGGGGTGGACTAATTGCATTGTTTAATGTGTTATATTATTTATTCATACATTATAATCTTAACTAGCTAAAATAACTCCCATTTCACAATTGTGTGAACTTGCTTCAGTGGCCGCATGGTCCAAGGCGTCACTCTCGCAACAGACTAGACTGCCGACGACGGGAAGATCGGGGTTCGAAGCTCTGTCTGGTGCACGGAGGAGGGTATTTACTAATTGAATTTCCAATCGCCCTCTTCACAAATGAGGATACACTTAATCCAAATTCAACTTTGCTCCTTCCTGACAGATTAGCGCAGTTAGTATAAAAACGTAAAACCTATTGGACGCGGTGCTAAAAAGCAAACCAAAATAAAACTAGTGTGTGAGCACCCAAATCAAAATAGTTTGTAAAAGAAGGCTTTAGCCAGTGCACTCAATATAAGCAAGCGACTTAACCCTTCTCTGTAAACGGAGTGCACAATCCAACTTTCATGAGAAAAGGCTTAACTGAAAGCTAGAAGAGATAAGTTTATCTACTTTCAGGTATTAATACGTCAAGTAATGTGATCTGCAGCTGTTATTTTTCATATATATTATAAATACCTGTAAAATAAGACTAAAAATTTAGTAAAATGTTATCAGTGTTGACTGCAAATAAAAGTTTATATTTTCCAAAAGTTTATTACTACCTCTTATCTAATAGCTTGGAATATTCGCGAAAGTAATTTCCTGAGGATTTTGCAATCCCTACCTACAGCTCGGCTAATGATGTTGGTAATTAGCTTGTTCTAAGTGGACGTTATTCCGGGCAACTTTAATTACTTTAATATTAGATCTTGAAGGGTAAAGTTTGCGCGCCTCTAGAGACGCCTTCTTAAACTAATGTCAACCTGGACCCCAGTATGTGGCGAAACTCACTACAGATTCGTACCGGTGAAAGTACATATTTTATATATTAGAAAACTCACAGAAATCCTGGAATACACACAATTCCGTATATTTTCACCAACAAATCTATCCTCATTTTGTAGATTTGATAATCAAACTGAATTAACTTTGAAATTAAGTTAATATGTGGTAACTATGGACACAGAAAGATGTGGGTCGGGGAGAGGGGGTCCGGACATCCTTTAGAATTCTAGGAGTCCATTTAAAAAATGTTCCAACTGACATTTGACAATTCTTTCAGAAAAGGGGGAAAAAAGTTATTCTCATGACTTTGATAAAATTCTCTTACCATTTTTGCTCGAAACCTTTAATACAAAATGATTTTAAAAAAATCAGCCCACAGATGGCACTATATGACAAGACATGACAGACAAGATTACAATCTTTTTTCACAGAAACATAGCTTATTGAAGATTTGTCAGTTGGAACTTATTTAGAGGGACCCCTTTAATTGCTGACCCTCCTTTGCCCCTTTGGAATTGATAACATTTCCCTCAAAGTGGAGAATCCGCATAGATGTATAAAAACCTTTAAAAGGCAAAGTAATTTTAGTTTGGAGTGTAGTTAATAGAAAATGAGCCCGCATTAGCAGAGAAGGATGAGAAAACCACATGTGAACAAACACCCTCAATGCATTTAGTCGGGATCTGTACTCAGACTCAGTAGCGGATTTAGGTTTGAGGACGCCCTAGGCCCGAGACGATATGGCGCCTTTTTTTTTGTAACAGTATATATAGATATATAAACATATATATATATATATACATATATGTGTGTATATATATATATATAAACATATATAAACATATATATATAGTATGATTTTGGTAGGAAGAACAGTAGAAGTTAGCTACTAAAGTTACTAGAACAATTTTAATACATCCATACATCAAGTCATGTGATCTGTAGCTGTCATTTTTGATAGATATTATCAATTACTATAAAATAACACTAATAATAAAATGAAATGTTATCAATGTTGGCTGCAAATAAACATATTAGAATTTTCTCTACTGTTCTTCCAACAAAAATCAGGGTATACATATATGTGTGTGTATAAAATAATGAAAATAATAACAATAAGAAATCTAATTCAGGTATAAATTAAACATTAATTTTTTTAACATAACAATTAAATATAGAATTAATAATAAATTGCTTGTAATTAAAATATAAATTATTTCAATTAAGAATTTTGGCGCCCCTTAAAATTTGCCGCCCTAGGCCCGGGCCTAAGCCTAAATCCGCTACTGCTCAGACTACCTCGTTCACAGTGATTCAGTCCACGATGCCTTAACGCCTTAGACCAGCGTTTCCCAAAAGGTGTTCCGTGGAAGGGTCAAAGGGGTTCAGAGTTCCGTTGGAGAATTAACTAAAACATTCGTAGAAAATAGTCATAATATAGGTATATATAGTATCAAACAGCGCGGGCGGAGCGGGGAGGCGGGGGCGCGGTTTCTGTCGAGACAGCGCATGCGCGGATGTTGCGGAACCGCCCCAGTCGAGTCGGTTACCGCGACAAGACTGCACGTGAATACGAAGTAAACTTTACTTACGTATTTGGTGTAAAGAGAAAAGATTGCAGTGATCGTTATTCCTATTGTTTTAATCTGGAATTGTCGATGTTCGCAGGTAGGTTTTTGATTATTTGTAGAATGAGCTGTAACGAACCGACCTCTTTACTTCTGTGAAATGAATGGTAGGTTTTAAAAATTATAGGCTGCTATAATAATGTTCCTTTTTCAGAGTTTTATTTTTTGTTCTAACTAATTAATAATTTAATCAAAATTATTCTTATTTATACCTAAATATGTAAAATGAAATTATATTAAAATTTTAACCCACCTGTGAGTATTTTTTCTATGTGTTATTTCAGTTTATGATAATGGACAATTGGCTCAAAACAGGGCCTCGCAAGTGGCCAAAGTGTTGTATCATGTTCACCAGCAGAGTCTACTGAAAATAATTAAGAAGAAGCTGATTCTGAATTTTCTGTAAGAAAGTTATATTTATTATTATCAAAGTAAATCTGTTAATACAGTCTGGCCAATAACTGGTTGGCTTACTCACCTTACACGCATTAATTTCTTAATTTTTGTTTATTAATGTTTGTTTTATTTAATGTTTTGGTTGTTCATTATTAATGGGTATTGTAGCTGTTGGTTATTATTAATGTTTGTTAATTTATTCCAGGGTACGGTAAATACGGAAGACTCTTGTCCCGGGCAAGACTGACAAAATACACCAACCGACAAAAGGGCTGAACCTCAGGAGAGAACTGCTTCAAAAAAGAGAAAATATGACGAATCCTACTTGTCCTTCAGATTTATTCCTGTAGGAATTGCTGAAAATCTGGATGAACAATGCGTTATTTGCAACAAAATTCTGTTTAATAGCTCTTTGGCACCTGTAGAGCTTAAACGACACCTTGAAACCAACCACGCAACTGAAGGATAAAAGCTTAAGTTTTTTTGAAAGACACAAAGAGGCAAATAAAACTGGTGTGGCTGCTTTACAGATATGTAAAAACAAATAATGAAAACGCAACAGAAGCATCATTCCTGCTAAGTTACAGAATTGCTCGTGCTGACAAACCACATACGATTGCAGAAAATATAATAAAACCATGTATGACAGAAATCGTCAGCTGCGTACTTGGAGAAGACGCAGTGAAGAAAGTTGCAGCAGTCCAATGTTCCAACAACATCATATCTGATCGAGTCCATAAGATTTCAGACCATAATGAAGATGAATTAATTTGTAGATTGAAAGACAGTGAGATGTTTGAAATACAACTTGACAAAAGTACAGATGTCGCCGGGTTATCAATACTGCTTGTTTTCGTGAGATACCCCTTCAGAGGATCTATTGAAGATTTGTTACTCCGTGCACATTTGGAGACCAACACAACTGGTAGAAGAAATGTTTACAGTCATTGATAGTTACATCAGTAAACACCAGCATATTGATTGGAAAAAATGTATTGACGTGTGCAGCGATGACTGGGAAAATAAAAGGAACTGTAACAAGAATAAAGAATGTTGCACCTAAATGTAGTAGCAGTCACTGCGTTTTACATCGCCATGACCTTGTCGCGAAGAAAATGCCATCCGACTTAAAGACAGTTCTCGATCAAGCCGTACAAATGGTCAATTACGTTAAATCACGCCCACTTCAGTCAAGGCTATTTAAGAAAGCGTGTGAAGATGTAGGAAGTCAACATCAATCACTTCTTCTAAACACGGAAGTGAGATGGCTTTAGAGAGGAAAAGTTTTATCCAGGTTATTTGAATTGCACAACGAGCTTGAGATATTCTTCGCCGAACAACCCATTTCTGCATCCGTTTAGTACGCTTGTTGAACTATTGCACGATGAGCAATGGTTGATGAAATTGGTTTATTTGGCCGATATATTCGATAAACTCAACGTAAGCTGCAAGTCCTTACAGGGAAGAACCACAACTACGCCTACAGAAAGAGATAAAATATCTTCACTTAAAAACAAACTTGGCTTCTGGATCGAATGTGTTGAACAAAAAAAGTTACGAAAGTTTTACTATTTTAAATGGCTTTATGGAAGAAAATGAGTTGAAAGTAACCTCAGATGTGGAAAAAAACATACATGAACGTTTGATTAACCTTAAAAAAATCCTTGAAAGAGTATTTCCCGGAGAAGTTATCAGGACATCGACTGGGTACAGAATCCATTCGCAAATCATACCAAACCATCGATGCTAACTGTGTTAGAGTATGAGAATTTGATCGAGATTAAGTATTCATTCATCCCTTCTAAAACAAAAATTCGAATCAGAAGATTCTAATTTGAATTACTTTTGGATTGGATTTAAAGATGAATACCCTGCAGTCGTTGAGAAGGCTAGTATTATTATGGTTCTGCTTCCGTTTGTGACGACTTACCGATGCGAGACTGGTTTTTCAGCTTACGCTTGCACCAAAAACAAGTACATAAATAGACTGGATGCAGCTCCAGATCTTCGCGTTAAATTGTCAGACATTAAGCCTAATTTTTGCGCTATTATAAGTAAATATGTGAAAAAAATGTAATTCTTCACATTAAATAGTTACGTTGGTTTTTTTTGTACAATAAATGTTTTATAATACTTAGAATAATTATAAATAAAAAATAATTATCATTTCTTTTCATGTTTGACATGAAAATATTCAAACTACACTACAAGGTACAATCACTTTTGTTATTATCAAAATGGGGTTCCGCCAAAAAAGGTATGATCAATTAGGGTTCCGTGGCAAAAAAAAAAAAATTGGGAACCTCTGCCTTAGACCACTGATGTAGGTTGTTAAAAACTGTGAAAGACGAGTAGGCTACTATTAACTTCAAATACAATATTCCATAGAATTGGTTTAAATGTCTTATCTCAATATGAATACAATTTTAATGATAATTTTAAAAAAGAGTGCAGAGGTTCCAGATTCGATCCCCAGCGCTTCCAAAATTTATCAATGAAGCTGTGGATCTGGAATACGCTCAAACTCCGCCTCGTTAGGATAAACGAGGAGATACTTGAATACAGAAGTGGCAGATCTGGTTTAGAAAGCTGAGATTAACAGCCGAAGGGACGGCTAATTCTGGAGACCACGTAATCTATCATCACTAACAGCGGCGGCCGCTCGGTTGTTATAACTTGCTCGCAAGCTCAAACCATGGGATTTTTTTATTATTAATAAAATAATAAAAATTTAGGACATGTGTATTGGCCTACACATGATGCATTTTATCTTGCAATGTATGGTAAATGTACTATACAGGGTGTCCACTGTACTGAAGTGAATATGCTTACAATGTAGGAGTCTCATGGTATATTGGGTTGATTCAGCCCACCAACTAAGAATACACCTGTCATTTGGCTCACTTATAATTTAAGTTAGGGTGGGATGGATGGGGAAACGAGAAAATGTGAGTGTTTTTGCCGTTTTTATGGCAAAACATTTTTTTGGCTACGATAAATAAAATATTTCTTCAGTAGAAACATCGAATTTAATTTTATTCAATAACTGTTGCTATCACCAAGCGAAGAAAATTAAACTATATGTCTATACAAGAGTAATATTTGATTTATTTTGGGCCAAAAAGAGGTTTTGATCTAGAAACCTCAAAAATATTTCCTGTTCCTCACGTCCTCTTCGACCTTACCCCAATCATTCCAGTTTTATTTCACAAACTGTTCGATTGACATAATAAATATACGAATAATTTAATTGTATATCTAATAGTCAATGTCAATATCCCCTATTAATTATAATAGTTGAATAAATTCATTATTTACAAACTGAACGGGTAGTAAGAAGCGACGCTAAAATAAATTCTTTACATAGCAATATGTCAAGAAAGATAGGCATATATTATATTATATTAATAGATAGCATGTCTGGAAAAGTAGAGGTTTTGTTTGCTCTTAATATAAGTTAACATTAAAACATACTAAACTTTGACCAAAAGAAGCGCGCGCGCGCGTGTGTGTAAACGAACTTAAAATATTTTGAACGCAAAATTATACCAAACAGATTTTTTAAATATTCAATGGTCACGTTTAATTTGGTACATTTAAAATCTTAGTCCACCCCGAAACCCTTTTTCATCCTACACCACACACACATCCACCCCCCTAAATCCCCTGCCACCATATGGAATTTATCAACACATGATCAAACCGGCTTCGGTGGCCACATTGTCTAAGTCATCATTCTCGAGTTAGACTAGATGACAGGGAGACTGGGGGCTCAAACCCCGATAGTGTGTACTGAAAGTAGTTTTCCACGCTTCCTCCATGAAACTGCGGGTACACTTTCAAAAATTCAACCTTCTTCATCCCTAACTCAATAGTGCCATTATTACATATGCGTATAATCTAAACAAGTAGTAAGACGGGGTGCTAAAAAACAAAACAAACAACAAAAAATTCATTTATAGATTTTTTTCAATCAAAACGGTGACCTGGCGGTCTATGGGTAAGGTGTCAGACTTCTGTGCTGGCGGCCGGGGTTCAATCCTCGGTCCCGGCACAGATTTATCTGATTACCAAACCCTTCCTTCACCTCTGACAAGACATCTTGTGAATGTGGGGAATGCCAGGCCTCCACCGTGGTTCGGATTCCACGTTAA
>CABEEJ010005724.1:0-27505 GCA_901482245.1 Timema douglasi | reverse complement strand
CCCCAATCACTTAAACATATGTTGGCGCCATCATAAGGAAGAAACAGTGTTGTTAGTGTCAAACAGAATTCTAAAAATACTCTAAAATATTATTTTGATATAATTTATCAATGTTGGTCATCAAGTATAGTTCGTGGTGTAAGTATATTTACTAACTAACGTTTTATAGTTGAATTTAGAGTAAGTGCATCATCATTTGTGTGGAGGGAGATTGTAAGTCCAGTCGGAAATTTTAAGGATTTTTCCATACGGTTGAAGTTTGAAATTAGAAATAAAGAGGAAAGGAAATATAGTCAGATCACCAAATGAAGAACATTTGGAACTTTTTTACACCACGTTTTACTACCGTACTAATTACGATAATGGTTTTAGGGACTAGGGAGGCTATATTTATACGATGTGTGCCCGCAATTGCGTGGAGATAAAGTAAGAAACTTAAAAAAAAACTCTGTACACCCGACCGAGATTCGAACCTAATTTTCCCAGTCATTGTCAGTCTAGTCTACTGCGAGAGTAGCACCTTAGATCATGCAGCCACCGAATCGGGTCATACGTTTTAAAAACAAAGGTAAAGTACCCATCATTGACAAAAGGTAGCTTTATATTACAAAAGTTAAAAAAGGCAGCTGCCGAACACATCAAAGCAGGTATATTTTCTAGTTTAAGGAATTTTCAGCTACGGTTCTTCCTATGACGATACAACTATGGGAAAACCTCACATCGCTAGAGTGTGTTAAGAAGGTTAACTGATAAGCGCTATCACGTGTGGAAACATCAGGCTTACTATGAACAACAAAACCTTATCAATTACCTAACCGGTCTATATATTATTCATTCACAAGTTGCAAAACTTTGGAAACAAAAGCCATGCTCCACATGCACCGCTAGACATGAAATACACTTTTTAATATTTTATCATTTCAGATGAAAACCAGGTATAGTAAAATCTTGTGAGAGTGAACAAATCGATTTCTGGGATCTTAACGAATAAGCACGTTTATAGCATACCAAGTTTGTATTATATTATTATTAGAAGGTGTACTTGCTGAACCACTTGACTAAACTAATTAACATAACCCTAGAACAAGCACAAGAGTCTGTCTGCTCACCAGTTCGTTTCTATGAAACAGGTAATTAATTAAGAATACAATTTTATAGAAATTTGTTAAAACTATTTTGATTAAATTTGATTCATTTACAAGGTGTGTAGCCAAAAAATAATACAGTATACTTTAAGTTTAATCTATTACAATAACAATATAAAGTCAAAGATTTTATTTTGCAACGTATTTCATAATTTGTAGTTGTTAAATAGTATTATATTATATAAATGCTAATGAAAATAAATTCAGAGTTGCCACAAAAGTTCAAGAAATAGTATACTTACGTTTACCTGGCAAAAAAAAAACACTATCAAAATGTTCTCAAGCAAGACTCAAATACTGGTATGTATATTAAAGAAAACCTTTGCAGCTTTTTTCCAGGTCTATAATGCTATTTTTTTATAAATATATATATTTTAAATGCGCAGTCCAAAACTAATTAATAATTTGTTTTAAAAAGTATTTGTGCACGAAGTGACAAAGTAACAGCCAAATATACCATTTTCCCTGATCAAATATAAAATCCTCATAAAATTTAAATTTTCAAATATCTGCCAGTTTTTACTAAACGTGACCACCTCTTAAAGGGATTTAAAGATATTTCTTGTCTTATTTCGTAGGTCTGGTTTGGATGCAGGAGCATGCACAATATAAATACACTGAAATTTATGGTAGATTCTTTTGAGCATATACTGGGCTATAAGAATTTTTACACTAAATAAACAGGAGTGAGGTATAATTTGAAAAGAATTGTAGCTGAATTTTCCGGTTCAAAGGGTCGGAAACAATTAATGAAAACCACCCTTAGTAGATGCGGTTGGAATTTGATCCCCGCCCACCCCGTCACCGGTAAATCAAGACTAGTCGAGGTTTACATTGCCCTAGTCCATGTGCCAGCGATCCTTGTTAGACAAGTGCGTTATCTACAATATAGAGATAAGTGATAAACAAAACATGTTTATATACAAAGAAGATAAGTGTGTCCTTTGTTTATTTGTTTGTGTTCTTTAATAAGGATAAAGCCTCACGGAAAATTCAAAGAAACATTTCATGGCTGATTAACCGGGAACACCATTAACGTCAGGGCTGCCTTTAGCAGACGTTGGACCCTGGCCAAACTTCGCTTCGCTTGCGGAGCCNCCCCCCCCCCCCCCCCAAAAAAAAAGAAACACTTAATTTTTGTTTAGTGTTATTACGGTAATTTGAACCTATATACCAATTTTCAACCATGTCATGTTTCATGAAATGCCCTATAAGGTAAATACATGTCATAATTAATACTGGAAGCCGTGTTTTTATACAAATAAGGGTTGATTTCTCCCCAACATTTTATTCAATTTTCTTCCCCAATGGACTTAATCTGTCTAAAGATACAAAGAACGACTATGTCAAGTTTGAATTAAATCGGTTAATGTGTTCAAAGTTTTATTGAGGCACATACACTACAGACATGTAAATATAACTGAAAGCTCGTTTCACTCGTTTAGTAAATCAAACAATATGATCATGTTTTTATTTGTTTTTACACTGACAATATTTTATAGATCGCCTATAAAGGAAACCTACAACAGCAATTAAAAATGTCCCACCTGAACTTGTTTTTCCCTTTGTCAGCTAAGCAAGCCCCCCNTCTATCGCGGGACCCTGCGTGGCCGCACCATACGCTCACCCCCAAGGGTGGCCCTAATCTGATTGACAAAAGTGAAATTGGGACTAAAATAAGTATTTATTTGTTAATTGTTGTTGTTTGTTTGTTAATTGATTTTAAACTTTGCCTTGTTTAAAAAACAAAGGATAAAATGGTATCTGTGGTCTCAAAGACTGGGTTACATATAACCAACCACACGACGACTCGAAGCGACGTCTGGCTCGAACTAGTACAGACGTCAGATGAAACATTTAACGAAACAAATTTCCTTAATTTATACAGTAACCATTTTCACTAATTTTTTACTGGGAAAATTGTATTTAATTTTTTTTCTGGTAAATTTTCCTACAGGGATAAAGTGATCCTCCTTACACAGCTATGTGGAGGGTTGGGACCCACAGGTTGAGCCACCTCGCCAAGCGTCTACAGGGAGAAAGTGATCCTCCTTACACAGCATGTGGAGGCTCCGCACCCCGTGCCAGGTGGATCAATGTTAACCTTATGGAGAAAGTGGGCTGGAACTGTCATTTCAACCACTACTTACGGCTCTTGGTGGTTGAATGCGGCACTAATGTCGGGTCTGCTGTAGACCAGATAATGGTATTACTTCATTATAATTAATGCTCTTATAAAAATCCTCTTACCCTAAAATTCAATGATCTGTAGAAATGTAACCTCTAAAAATTGTTATTATTTGTTTGGATTATAATTTAAGTTTATCATTGATGCGATAATTAAAATAATATTAAGGTTGGCTAAAGTATTTGCTAATCCTTTTGCACCCTAACCCCACTCAATCCCTCACAATATATGAATGGTTTTAAGTGTCACCTTCCCCAACTCAGCCCCATCCCCTATTTAATAGGCCGCAAGCCATCTATGCGAAACATTTACTGATATATCCTCTTTAAATTTTTCGTATCCAAAATTTAGCGGAAAAGTTGATCTCTGACCTATTTAAGGGGTCATCATTGAATTACGTTAGATTGTAATCGTTGAGATATTTTCTCCTAAGGAATGGTAATAAAGTGAGTAATATGAAATGTTATGATGACTTCATTGCAATAAAATTAGGTGTGACACACAAGTAAATGAAATAAGTGCAAGAATGAGTGCTAGAAAAAAAACTGTACATATAAGTGAAATTTTATAATTAGGCTACCATATTTATTTTCCGACAGTTTTTTTTTAGATTTTGTCTCCTCATAAACATTGCTAAAAGGCCTTACATAATATGGATTCTAACCAATTTGTAAAAAATACTTAACCTCTTACACCCTGTACATTTATTTTAGGGCATCCCCTAAGTTTCGTTCCATCCGTGGAGGCAGACGATATGTTTCACTGGCATAGAGAGCTTGCTGATTCAGCTTGTAAAAAGATAGGGCAAGAACTCAGGACTGATGTCTTAGCACCGTCGGTGATACCGATACCAGTATAAATACTACATGTAAGTGACAATGACGCTAATGATGTCCTAATTTCTAGCACTCTGTTTCCAAGGCCATGTTAGTTTTCAAGGTTGCTAACAAACCTGCAGGCTGTCATTATTTCATCAAGTCCGCCATTAAAATGAAGGGGTGGACTGATTTGTGATTTCCATGCATGGAGTCAACATAGAACGCTGAATATAGGCTTAGAGGCAACACATCAGACGATGTTTAGTAATAGGCTTGTTTGAATCAAGAAGGGAGAAATGCTTGAGACACCAATTTACCTATACCTTCATTTGTATGTGTCAGTGCTGGTGAAATCCTTTAGGTGCGTGCCTAGTACGTCAATTATTTTCTGAGATTTTTTGTTTGTTTGCCCGCTCATAATAAGTTCTAGCAGAAAAACTAGTGACTTGGAAATTTCGTTATAATTATACACATATTAAATTGTTAGTTTATTCTGTTTGTAAAAAAAACCTGTTTTTAATTTTTACTTTTTATTTATTAGGTGTTGTTTTTTTCGAAAGGTGCGTTGCCTTATCCGAAATGAGTCCTCCAGCATATCCTTTCAGGAGCTTCCTTTTTTATATCATGAAACTTCATCTTATTTTCTTGTTTGAGGTCATCAATCAGTTTCATTCGAGGTATTTCTTGTCCCCCTTTTCCTTACAAAATACATATAATCCATTCACGGTAGGAATTACTCTCTGAAAGGTCTTTTTCCCTACCAATAGCCTATTATATATTACATTTATGGTAGGGAAAAAGGCCTTTCAGAAGTCAATTCCTATGGTGAATGGAATATAGTAAAAAGTTTGAAAAGAGCTTATCGATAAGTTCTATCACTTCCCGAATACTAATTTCTTCATGATTTTCGCAGATTGCGTAGTAATGCGAAGGGAGGATCTCCAAAATAAGGGTATGTTAACTTCCTTTCTACAAGGTGCACGTAGCTACCCCTAACTACAACTACTATATGTTGGTTCATCAAAAGGGCCATGGGCCGCACATAATTATGGATCGGGCCACATGCGGCCCACGGGCTCCAAGTTTGACATGCCTGGTCTTTAACATTCTAAGCTACTACACTGGATACATCAATAACACAGTTCAATGACACTAGAACGGTCGCGACGGAGATTGGACCTCGCGAACTGATAAACTCGAGTTCGACTCCACGAGGTGGGAGCCCTGGGATCGAGGTTTGTCTATCACATCCACTCGTCGATGGTTGTTTTATGAGAGAGAGAGAGGTCCTATCTTAGATAAGTGTTTCTCTTCAAATGGGGTGAAGCTCTCTCTGCCCCTACTACTTGCTGATCTCGATATTCCCATCAGGAAAGCAAGGTCAATCGGTCGCAGAGGCTCAATCGTCAACAAGAACACTCAACAGGATGGTAACCCGATACCGTTTTACTTCCAAGGAAATGTGCAAGCGTGGTTTGACATCTTTCCAGAATAAACTTTAAAATAGTGTGTTCTCCCAGGTAATATATTTTGTTTGGAATTTGGATGGAAGCAAATGACACTACACATCTCACCACCCTACTCTTGCGCCACTGGCTGTCCTCAACTTACAATATTTTTTTTAGCACCAGTCTTACTACATATTCGGGTTATACGCTTATATACTAAAATATAATGGGTTAGGGATGGGGAAAGGTTGAATTTAGAGAAAGTGTATCTGCATTTGCGTGGAGAGAAAAAGAGTGGGAAACCAGTCAGGGGAAAACCACCTTCAATACACACGACCGGGATCGAACTACGATCTCCCCATCATTCTAGTATATTGCAAGAGTAGCACCTTAGGCCATGCGGCCATCGAAGCGAGTAGGTCTGATTATGAAACTGGTCATAAGTACAGATCAAATCGTACGCTTGCGTTTAAAATATAGCTTATGCATTCTACCCATATTCAGTGATCTAAGTTTATAGTTATATTTAATAGATTATAAGCTTTCAATAAAAGAATATGCTATCTTGAAAGGGAGGGGGCAAGTTCCCCGCTTTACTCCTTCCTTGGTGCATTATTGGTGCAGATATTAAAGTGTAAATTTTAATTCAAAAGATTTTCTTTTGGAAACCTCATTGACGGACGGACTCGTTACGCTCAAAGAGCCGATGCTAAAAAGTGAGAAGTAGCATAATGAAGAGTCTCTCGAAAACTGAGGGAGGGGGTGGAAAGCGGGGAGGAGGTATACTACGTCATACTTTTGAAGTGTTGATCTGGATAAGGAAAGAAAGAGTATGGAAGGAAGATAGAAGACACACAAAGAAGGAGACTAGTGGATAACTGCCCTCCGCCCCNTTACCCGAGTCCACCATCCTCGTTCCGGAGGCTAACGTGGCACAGAAACCACCGATAGAGGTTGCCGTAATTGTTTCTCAAGCAACATTGCCAACTGTAAGATGAAAATACTACTTGAATAAAAATTCCCCCGCCTGTAAAAAGGTACAAACCAATATCCGGAGCTGAAGCTAAATGTAATATCTTGGGTCTCTGGTTTTAGTAACAATGTAATCTGACAGTACGGTAGTTAATTTGTTATAAAATTAAACCGAGTGCTCAATATTGTCAGGAATTAGTGTTTTAAATCTAACCTTTTTAATGATAATGATGATTACGATAGTTTCCTAATTAATTTTCAAGAAATTTTTGTTTGGATTTCATTAGGTTCAGAATAAATGGTAATATGTGTGATTGATTTTTACTTTCTCATCACGAGAGGAGGTGCTGTAATCGTGAAAAGTTTCGAACTCGATATTATGATGAATCTTTAGGATTGATGTGCCCCCGAAATCTGAAAACGTTGATTTTACAATTCTGCCTGTTCCAAAGTCTGTTTGTCTGCCCCTGGACACAGGTCTGAAATAGTTTGATTGATTTTGTATTTAGACACCACGTGAGTTATTTTTAAAAATTTGGACCGTATACCTTAATTTAGCCCTTTCCAGCCCAAATTAACCAAGTATACATTTTTAGAAATTTATTTTAAAATCTGTGTATAGATTACAAACAAATGTAGTTTTTGTTAATATATATTTTTTAATATGGAACTAATTGGCTACGCCAGGTATTAGCATTTTAAAAGATGAAAAAAAATATATATATAAAACGCATAACCATATGACTACATCGGACTGTAAAGGGTTTTAAAACGGTTCTAACGATTTTGTTTGAAATTGATGTATTTTTATGATTAGTGTATGACCTTGGGTTGGATTTTTTTGGACGGCCGCAATACCTAGCCTTTAGTATTCGAAAAGTTGAAAAATATATATATATATATATTTGCGTATAGTTGAAAACGATTGGTTTTACAAAAAAATATTTCAAATACAAGATTTTTGTTATAGCTAGAACTAGATAATTTTAATGATAAGTAATTTCATATACCAAAGAGTTACAGAGATATGATAACAAAAATTAGAGTTTACGCATCAGACTCAAAGTAATTTTGATGAAAATTTTGAGAGTTGTCATTTTGTTTGTAATATTGACCAATGCTTTGAAATGAAATGTAATCAAAATTGTAAAGCCGATCTTGATAAAATAGTTTTTTTCTCTTTTCACACTTAAAGAAACTACCCTTAATTTTATGATTGGATATCCAATTCTAAAAAACCCTCATGGCAACCTTATGAAAACTCTAGATACCAAGTTTGAGCCCGATCGGTAAAATAGTTTAGGCTCTAGTTGGAGGTACAGTCAGAAGTAATTGAAAAACCACTTTTTCAAATTCGGGAGTCATGAAACGTCGACATTTATCAAGATCTCAAGTTCAAAATTTTTTTGGCGATCACAATACTTTCTCTACATCTAAGGTAGCGAGAAAGTAAAAATAATATTTAAGGGTAGTTTAATTAAGACATATTTGAAAAACTGTGAAATATTTTTAAAATAGCCCGTAGCTTCAGTTCAAATGGGTACCTTGGAATTGGTTTTCATGATAGATATTTTTACAAATAAATAATTAGGGGATAGTCTACATATAAATGATTTTTGAAAATTTGAGATTTAACAAAAATTGTGTAGGCCATTTTGTTTAACAATTATATTTGAAGAGTGTTAATTGTTATTAATAAGAAGATATACTTGTGTTTCTAATAAAAACATTTTTAAAGTTAATTTACAAAAAAACAGCATTTGAAAATTATGTTCCGCGCTATAATTTACTGAATGAGAAAGTTTGTACAGTTGTGACGTACCATTTATTCAAGATTTTATAATCGTGGACCAACACCCCTTGTGCACTAAAGACCTGTTTTTTTAGTAGCAATCCTAGAAACAAAAGTGGTCCCTACCCGGGTAAAGTACAATCCATTTCAAGTCCCATGTACACGTTTGAGACTAGAAAGTTGGCAACTATGTGTTTTTCAAGTTTGCCACAGTCTACTCCATCATCTCATTCATCAATCAGTTCAAGAGTTTTCCAGAGCAAAAACTACACTTCCGAAGAAAGAGAAAATAGTGTTGCTGAAAAAATAGGGGAAAGAGGAAAAAAGGTGAGCACAAGAGCCCGAAACCAACTCAATACCAAATTCACACATACAGCAATTGCCGTATTGATTTCGAGATTAGGAATCCTTTACCTACCTCTGTAAGTACTGTTTTATTCGAATCGCCATAGATACAGTGATGGGGTTCCCAAATATTTGGGTAGAAATTTGCCCAGACAAATTATATTTTAAAATTCCTTTATGTTTCCAAATCTTCCAAATCAAATATGTTTTTCCAAACACATACTTATTAATATAAAGTATAATACAAACATTATTTTTTTTATGTTTGCAACTTTATGTATTTTTATATAGGAAACCCACTTTTGATCACAAACATAATTATAATGGAAGTCATTTGGCAGCATTATAGAAATGTTGTATTTGATTTATTAGTCAAAAAGTTATCAAAAGCTTCCAATAATACTTTCTAATGGATTACTGTATAATTTATCTCTAAATCATTAATTAAATGGACTAATAATATATCTACAACTGTGTTAATTATAATACCCGCTTCGTTGGCCACGTGGTCTAACGCGCTACTCTAGCAGTAGACTACTGCCGATAGCGGGGAGATCTAGGTCCGAATCTTGGTCGTGTGTACTAAGTGTTTATTCCTAAATTGTTTTTCATACTATATAAATGCAAATGCGGGTACATTTCCTTTAAATATAACCTTCCTAATCCCTAAAACCATTAGCGTAATTAGTATATAAACCCCAGTTCAGTGGTCACGTGGTCTAACGCGCTAATCTCGTGTTAGACTAGACTGCTGAAGACTGGGATATCGGGGCTCGATCCCGGCCGGGTGCACTGAGGATGGTTTTCCTAAAAAAAAAATCCACCCACCCTCCACGCAAATGAGAATGCATTCCCTCTAAATTAAGCCTCCCTAATCCCCAACTAATTAGTTAACAGGTAGTAATACGCAGTGCAAAAAAGAGTATGTAAGCGTGTAACCCGAACGGTAGTAAGACGCGGTGCTAAAAAATTATATTGATATTTTTTTTTATTCACACCATTGTGGTAATATGAGTTTACAGTTTTCAAATAATTGGCTTACTGTGGTGTCCACTCAAATTGAAAATTCCTGATTTTTTACCTGATTTCCCCATATCATTTCCTAAAATTCCTGAATCAAAAATAAGTCACACCCTNTTAGGGGCCCCCCCCCCCCCACTTTACAAACACTGATTTTGTTAATATTTTTTATGTATAATATTAATGTTTTAATAAACAGTTTATTTTATTTGTATTAGCATAGTCTACTATAATTTATAAAAATTACAAAATATATGCGTATAACCCGAACGGGTAGTAAGACGCGGTGTTAATAATAATAATATAAAATATATAATACAACTACAAACAAAAAAGGACAATTTGAATCACAATGTAAATTAATGATTTAGTGATTATTATATTTCATATTTTGAGTAAAACATCTTCACGGATATTTTTTGTAATTTACCAAATTCACGACTTATTCCCGTTTTTTCCCGACCACTTCAAATTATCGGCTAGTTCTAGTTTTCTCTAATTATTCCGGATGGTAGACACCCTGCAGTTACTATAAAAATCAGACCAATACTATTTTCAGACACACATTATATACTGAAATTGTGTCACTTTATGAAGAGTTTAAAGGATATCAGTCTGAGCGTATAACCCGAAAGGGTAGTAAGACGTGGTGCTAAAAAAAATATAAAAAATAGATATCAGTCTGAAGCGGTGAGCTATTGGGTAGTGCGAATAGTGGTGTAACTAGGATTAGGCAGGTGGGGCACGTGCCCTAGGCGCCAAATTAATCAACAATAATATAAATTTCAATTTTTTAACAATAAATATTAATTTTATTTTTATTATTTTGTAGCCGGTATTAAAACTACTTTCTAGAATGAGTACCATTTTTAATTCAGCCAAATGTTAAAGAGGTTTTCAAGGGAAGCCATTTGTTTTGCTCTGAGCACCATCGGCTCTAGTAACGCCTATGAGTGCAAAGTTAAATATCAGTGAGACTATTATTGAGATCGGACCCAACTCGGTGGCGTAGTTGGCTAACACGCTAGTTTCGTGTTACACTCGACTGCCGAGGACGGGGAGATCAAGGTTCGAATCTCGGTCGGGTGAACTGGGGTGGTTTTCCTTAAACTATTTCCCACCTTTCCTCCACGCAAATGTGGGTTCACTTCCCTTAAATTGAACCTTCCTAATTCCTAAGCCATTAGCGTAATTAGTACTTAAGCGTATAACCCAAACGGGTAGTAAGACGTGATGCTAAATTTAATTAAATTAAATTATTGATATCGTCTCACATCAGTTCTGCTTAAAATTGTTGTGAGAAACATTCCTTTTTAGTTACTTCTTCCTATAACGTAACCGAATTATCGCGTATATGCATAACTATGACTCGGCCGATTAAAGGTGTGCGATGTAAGGGTTGGAAAGATGGCAGGTAAATCACATGTTGGTTTTGAGAATTAAGAATAGTATGTTAAACTGGGACAACTGTGTCAAAAGAAATTCACGGTGAGTATTAATTATTTAAAAAAACTATTTTCAATAAAAGTTGCGTATTTAAAAAAATTTAAACATCCCTGTTTTCCAAGTCGCTGAACATTCAATAATAGTTTACAGTAAATCTTTTAACTTCCAATATTTTTTGTTACAATTATTGGGGGTGAGGTGAGGGGGTGGGGGTGGATGGTAGATCATACTTGGGTTTATTTTAAATATCAGCCAGTTACATGGAACCATATTTTTTATAAGTTTTATATTTTAAACTGAGAAACAATCGAGGAGCAAAATTCACGAGTTTCTGTGGATAACGTCCTTCAGCAAACATTTTGTCTTTAATGAGTGACCAAACAGTTATTTATTCGTTATCAGAGCTCTGGTCTTGATGATATTACTTGTGCATCACAGACAATGCTCATGTGTACGTCAATGGGTCTGTTCATGATCTCCTGGTTGTGATTTTTTTTTAAATATAAATCATTTATTAGCCTTTTTTTTACTGTTTTGGAATTTTAGGTCATCTTTTCTTGGTTTGTGTTATTCTTAGACATTTATGTTGAGTAAATTTATTTTTAAATACTATCGATATTTTGAAAATGCTTAAATACTCAATCACTCTGCTGAAGAGATTTATGTTTGAGTTTTTATACCATAACGAGGTTAATGTATGACAACGGGATCGGTACGCTGTTCTCTCTATCTCCCTCCTCGTTTAGCATATATGCAGCCGGTCTCACTGCCAGTACAATTAGAGGATACAGGGGGAGGAAAAGGACACGCCTGGAAGAGTCTTGGGCTCATTTTATTCTAACCCTGTTTTCTAGAAATGGAGGATTCCCGACTCTGACCCATATATATAGATACACGGTGGGCGGTCAGCGAAGGATCTCCAGTCTGAGTTGTGGACAGTAAAGTGAGTGGAGCGTCCGGGAGTGGACCAGCGAATCCAGCGTTCGTGTAACGCGGGTCAGCGCAGTGCTTTGTGCGTGGGGACAAGTGGCGGAAGTTAATTATATGGATTGTGCACACATTGATTATTTATGATGTGAACTGTGTTAATAATGAACATAATTATTAATTTGTTTATTTTATTCCATGTAATGTGTTCTCATTTTCTTATTAACTTAGATACCTAATAATAACTCGTATTATTTAATTTGGTGACTTGTTTAGTTGTAGTTAACTTACTTCTACCAGTGTATGTTTTTTTTTAATAATCAAAACCTTGAATATTCCGTGTGCATTTTCAATCTTGTTTAGTCAGCAAAGTACCCCAATATCCTCAAAAGAACTCACGGTGGCGTGTGAGTGGCCTGCGCCCCCCGGTCCCCTGTTAAAAAATTGAGAATATATATTTAAAAATCAACTTATTCTGACTTAGTGTTGTTTAATGTAGGCAACGTGTTTGAAAAATCCACACTCCTGCTGAGACAATGCAACTAAGCCGTAAAGGGTTTCGTTGGGAGGGGATAGCTATTACTGTACTGTTGAAGCAGATATTTGTATATCTCAACTATAATAATTACCCGTTCCTTGTCCAGCATAAACAATGTCGAAACCAGAAAGACTTAGCAAGTTAATATTTCGCAGGCATATAGCCCCTAACCCATAAGGGTGCAGGAATACTTGATGACAGACAGCGAGGTCTCCCAAAATGGGATAGGGGGGTGGGATTAAATAAAACCAAAGTCGAAAGAATCTCTAATTTAAGAAGACCTTCGAAGCTGAAATTTTGCAGCGAGATATCTCCAAATTAAAAGGCCCAAGGGGAGCTTAGGCCCAGAATGAGATTCACTCACTTTTTTTTTCCACATGATTTGGTTGCTCTTCTAAGAAGAACAGAATTCCCATTAGTAATTATTTATATCAATGTAGCAATGCTTATGTTAAAAGTTTCGGCTTCGATTCTCGTGTCAAAATGTATTTTATCAACAATTTGGTAATTGTTCCAACGTTCATACTCATAGTTATCACGATATAAATTTTGCTATATGAGAATTTGCTAGAAAAAATTACTTAGATCACCATTTTCTAGAATAAAAAACTTAAAAACAACACAATGTTTCCTTCAACTATGGACATTCTAAATAAATTATTGAGTTTAACACCAAGGTGAGAACAACTTGATCTATACATTAGGGGTGAGGAGGTTAGTTTAAAAGAAAGTGCACAAACATTAGTATAGAAAGAGGAAGGGGTGAAAACCCGAAGGAATAAGTCATAAGGGTAAAATGCCCTTTAATATACCCAACCGAGATGAGGACATCAACCTTACCGTCACAAGCATTTCAGTCTATTGCGAGCCACACGAGCACAGACAGGCGCGTGTGTTGACCACCTTGCCCAGGCAATCTAGGATATAGCGCTAACACAGGTGTGGAGCCCCATGAGGCTGACCAATAAGCCCTAAGTATTTCCAAGGCGGTGTTCTTCGCCTCACAGCTCGTTACCTCGAGTTATTTTGAGAACAAAACACAGATCCTGCGCGTGTGTTGTGTGTTCCACGTTACGCTAGGACAAGTTGCGAGTCCGTGACTCAAACAAATCCACACACGTCCATACCAATCTTGGCAGGATAACCAACATACTCATCAGGTGATCCCGAAATAGTAGCTCGGACTTTACACATCATATTCGTCTTTTGGGACAAATTCGACCAAGTTTGAACTCGTGGGTCAAATATAAATACATCAAGGGCAAGAGCAATAATATACTATGACAAGAACTAATTAATTTAAGGACTATAATTAATTTAAAGACTATATTTAAGTATACAAAATATATAAATAACAAGTGTGGATAATATTGATACTAACTTTGAACTATTATTTTTTTAGTATCACGTCTTACTACCCGTTCAGGTTATACGCCTATGTACTAATTACACTAATAGGTTAGGTAAGAGGACGATTGAATTTAGAGGAAGTGTACCCGCATGTGTATGGATAGAGGGTCGGAAACCATTTACGAAAGAAAGCCGAATACAATCAACTGGGGTCGAGCTAAGATATCCTCGCAATCCGCACTCTAATCTATTATGAGAGTAACAGCTTTGACCATGCGACCACAAAAGAAAGTTGAATTACTAATAATTGATATAAAAAATAAGAATGAATAAGACAAGTTAGAAGTTATATTTCACTGCTTTTCGAGTAGCTTTATGTAACTCAGAGAAAGCAAGGATTATGCCTATTTATGTCACAAATACTAGAATAGTCTTATCAAAAATGGATACTGTCGATACTGACATAATAAAGATACATATTTGAATTAAATAAATTGGATAATTTTCACTAACTTCGGTGATGAGTTTGAATGGTCTAAGACGTCTCTCTTGCAATAGACCAGACTGCCAATGACGGGGATTTCTGGGTTCAAATCACGGTCGGGTGTATTGAAGGTGTTTTTCCTTAGCATGTTTTCCACTCTCACTCCACGCAAATGCGAGTTCACTTGCTCTTTATTAAACCATCACCCCTAACATATTAGCGTGGTTAGTACATACGAGTTCAAAGACTTAGTTCATTCGTTAGCGTGTCTGCCTATTGAGTTAAAGGGTAGCGGGCTAAATTCCCGGTAAGCCGAAAAATGTATCATTTGTGAAATGTGGGTTTGACCTTTCACAGTGATGAATTAACGGCCGGGAGCATGGTTGTTGGGTCTGTTCTAGATTTAAGTTAGTTTATAGGATGTGTGCTGATAATAATCAGTAGGTTTGGAAAGTACACGTTGAATATGACCCTAACGGGTAGTAAGAGACAGTGATAATATATAAATAGTTAAGAAGCAAATAAGAAGAAGAATTTTCAAAAGCTAGAGGTTTTGTTTAGATTAAATAATGCCAAAGAAACTTCCCACGAAGTAATCTATATTGGATCATTTTATCGCGTTAAATTTGTTATTACTAATTAATATATTGTAAATTAGCAATTTATGAAGGAGTCGCGAGTCGAAGTCTTGGCGTACTGTTTCCACATTCCTGCTTACAATAATCTTTTGGGGGAGGTTGAAGAACCAATACCTATTGTGAAGAAGACACCTTTGCAATACCACCGATTGAGATATTTGATATTATATAAATTGGTGAAGTAAGAACGTTGGTATAAGGAGGTAAAAAGTCAAGTATTATTCTCAAGTCCAAAAAATCTACAATGTTATTGTTGTGGTTCATGCATACCCTACCTACGGAAGGAGTGACAGCTATTAAAAGTTACCAGACCTACTCTCATGTATCCATCCGCCAAACCATATGATCTGCAAGACCATGTTGCTTGTCACGTTTGGCAGTCAAAACGTTCACAACAAACAATTTGTTTTTAACAATGTTTATCTTTAAAAAGTTTTTACATCTTCTGCTTGCCGTCAGCGGCTCTACATTTGTGTTTTAAAATATACAATTTAATAAACTATTTTTGACGGGTCTCTTTAAAGAAATGTTTTAGATTCTATAAACAAGCGCAAAGAGGTTAGGCCAATTTTAGAATTAAAAAACACGCAATTTTAGTCAAATTTCGATCATTGTGAACGTTTGTATATATACTGTAAATTGTGCACGGTAAGCGATGTACTATTAGTTTAGTAGCTATGCGGTAGGCCTAAGCATGAATATAGACCCAGCCAGGCTAGCTTAAGAATGTATTAACTACGAAAGGCTCCAGATAGCAAGTATCTTGCACAAAGAGTTGACCGGAGATAAAGTTATTACTAACAAGATCTTAAGGATATCTAATCATTGGTAAAACATGATGTTGCCAATTAAGTTATTGTTGTTTGTGTACCATCCATTTAAGATCAATCGCGACAGCTCACCAAATGCCAAATATTCAGGAGTATTAACAGTTTACAAGCTATAAATCAACATTTTTTTTATAAAAGTAAGGGATTAACTCTGTTACTAGATAAGTTTTATCTGAAAGCATCGTCATTTAGTTACATAAATTATTATAAAATAGCTTATGTTCCAGCCATTTTGTTAAATGTGACATGATTTTTCTCCGCGTCCCGTGTCTTACTACCCGTCCTGGCTATACATATCACATATTTACAATGGGGTAGGAATAAACCCTTAGCTAGATTTTCTTCACCAATGAATTTGATCTGTATAAAGATACAAGAAACAACTATGCCAAGTTCGAATTAAATAGGTTAATGCGTTCAAAAGTTATCATTAGACATACCCACCACATACAAACAAATGCAAATCGGTGGAGTTAAAACTGAGAACTTACTTCACTCGTTTAATAAATCAAACAACATGATGATTATGTTTTTAGTTGTTTTTACATTCTGACAATATACTTTAAATCGTTTGTACAGGAAGCGTACTAAACGAGCACGCAATAAACAATTTCTCAGCCCAACTTGTTTTTTCCCCACTGACACCTAAGCAAACGCGGGGGCCACCAAATCACGATGCCCTGTGCGGTTATTTAAATTAAAAGAATGGTATCGCGATATTTCAAGTATAAAAGTTGTCAATTATGTTTAATTTATCCTAAGGACGTTAACACCCAAGGCCTCATCAAATGAATTCCAGTGAATCGAAAAGCGAATTCATTTCTCTTTTTTACACTCACATATCGACCACAGCGCTTGGCGGTTAAATGTGTCACTAACGTCTGCTATGCTGCTGGTTAAATTTGTGATTATTTTTTCCACCACCACGCCTACTACAGTAGCCCTATGGCTTCTTTGGTGTTGACTGACAGATGCTAAACACATGTTTTTTGCAGATCATTTGGTTATGCGTAGGGATACATAATTTGGTCTGGTAACTTTCCAAAGCCGTCAGCTGTCAGTCAGCACCAAAGAAGCCATGGGGCTATATTGTACCTGTTCGTATAGTATGCATATTATATACTGATATCACATTAATATGTTAATGATGAGTTGGGGTGAATTTGAGGAAGAGTACTCGCGTTTACGTGAAGGAATAGTGGACAAAATATGTATAAAGAAACCATCCCACCCAACCGAGACTCGAACTCCAATCTCCCAGTCATTAGCGGCTTAGTCTATTGCGATAGTGACGCCTTAGACCACAGGGTTACTAAGGAGGTATCAGATATGTTAATATGGTAGTTCAATATTATAACAAAGCTTTACATACATCAAAATTTACCAAAAATTTTTCATCTATAATTGCCATTATTTGTTAGGATTTTATTTCCAGTTCAGTAGAATCTTGATAATCCCGAACTATTATGGACGAGGGGTGGTTCGGATTAGCAAGTAGGTGTTTTATTTGATAAACAAGACAAATGGAATGCAATATAATAAGTTAGAGAACAATAATTGTTTTTTAAATACTTATATACCAATGTGTAAGATTAAGAAGCAAAACGATAGGCTGTGTAATATTTTGATTTAAAAAATCACTAATTAATAGTAAAAAACTAAAAAAAAACTAATAAAATAGTCACAGTGAGCTCACGCGCTTTTCTCACTAAAATGTTAAGTTAAATAGCGTTGCTTCAAGTTTTCTACATTTCATACATCTTTATTTTGGCCTAGTAAGGTGAATTCGGATTACCAAACGTTCGGACTATCGATGTTCTAATGTATATCTTAATAATGTATACAAATGAGTTGACTGTTACTCCTTTATGCAAAAACCATTACAACGATTCGTTCTGAAATTTCGCATGGCATAGCTCAGATGTCCGGTTTAACATATAGGCCAATTAAAATTTATATCAGCTTCTGTTTCAATATGGCGGCTTCAAAACCAGTGGCGGATCGTGTATAGGCACTGCGAAACTGCAGCACCCCTGTTGCCACTTAATATTATCGATAACATTTAATATAACGAGTCCTTTTTTCTTTAATTCTTTATTTATTTTTGTAGTACAATATATATTCCTTAGGCTTAATGTCAGTACTACAGTAGCCATCCCCCAGTTTATAAAATAGATACACAAATCTTTGTATGGAATTGTGCACTTCACAGTGCCAGTGACGTGGTGTTTTATCGTTGTGCGCATGCGCACATACGAGGGGAGTGGGGAGGAAGGCGGGACTGCCAGATAGAGAGAGCACTGTTGCTCTCACAGTGCCAGCTCTGGCGTGATGGTGGAAGGGAGTTTTTTTTTTACTCGGCGTGTGTTGTGCTTAAAAACCATATTCTTGAATGTGATAAAGTGTAAAAGAGTAGATTATTATTCTGCTTCCAGCTATTATATTTGATTCATTTTTTTCCCGGTTCTTTTATTTAACAGAAAGATTAAATGCGCTTGCAGTACTTTCAATGGAAAAAAATTTCCTCAATTGTCATCCAGAGATCAAGAAGAGAATTATTGAATTTTTTGCGTAAATTAAAACAAGAAGAATGGATTTCATTTTTAAATGAACAGATCAACCTTTAACTGTAACAATTTAAGTTAAAGTAAAAAAAGTTTGGTTTTTTGTCAAGATTTTATCAAGTTCCTGAATAAATTTTCTTTTTGTACATGTTTTTTTCCTTTTACGCAATTTTAAAACAAAGGCTTAAAATTTTCTGGAGCAGCACCCCCACAAATTTTAGGTTCGAGCCGCCACTGTTCAAAGTACTACTCTTTGACCTTTTTTCAGCTTCTGCTTATCGGATTTTCATCGGACAATCTTTGAAAGTTTCCGTGCGAATAACAGGTAATTAGCTACATTAAATAACTCCTGACAACACAAAGCAAGATTTAATAGCTTTAATACCTCATCGTATAAGAAGAGTCCTAAGAGTGGTCCAAGGTGTTAATAACCTTGTAAAGAAGGAATAAAGAGGCACAGCCAGACACTGCGTGGACAGCTGAATGTCAGCAAGGTCGTGTTGTCTGTGTATGGCCTTGTATTTATATAGTCTGGAATATTTTATTAGTCACATTGTCTGTAGCAACACATGTCCCACTATCAAAACCAGGTCTTCATACGATCTTCCGGTTTGAAAACCTTTTAATTGCTGCATTTCCTTTATTGGTAGAAATATTATATTTTTATTCGTGAGAAGGGTCACTATAACAAATCTTATTTGTAGATTTAGCCATATGTTTGTTTATAAAAAATAGTTGTTTTATTTTCATTTTGGTTAATTTGTGATTACCAAAGACCCATGTAAAGTCCCCGGTTTTTGGATTTTGGTATGGATTATTTATTTGAAATTTCGAAGATATGGTTTATTTCATGTAACGTACGTATATAATTTATTAGTCAGCTCAGGTTTAGTATATAAATAAGCTATATTTGAATTGGAGTAAGTTTAATTTGTGGGGTTTATGGGGAGATTTACTTTTTTACTAACCAGCCCCGTGGTGTAGTGAGTGGTCGGTCGGTGCACCTGGCTACGAGCCTAGGCGTCCTGGGTTCAATTCCCGTCTGGTAACTTGGGTATTTTTCTCGAAAAGGAGAACTACCCCAACGTTCACTGGGGTTTGGTTGGTTAGGTTTAAGTTATGCTGAGACATGGAAAGAGACTCCACGGAACGTACAGTAGCCCCATGGCTTCTTTGGTGCTGACTGACAGATCACAGCTGACTTCTGACAGTCAACATTTAGGTACATACCGTCAGAAGTGACAGCTGCTAAACACATGTTTTTGCAGATCATCTGGTTCAGCGTAGGGATACTTAATTTGGTCTGGTAACTTTTTAAAGCTGTTAGAAGTTAGCTGTAAGCTGTCAGTCAGCACCAAAGAAGTCATAGGGCAACTGTATGTACTATTAGTACATTCGGGCAACGTTACATTAGTACTGGCTTGTCTTTCCGCCACTGGGCCACGAGTGATGTAACCTAGACGCGAATTAATATTCTTAGTTGTTTATCTACTAATGATTTACCCCCCTTTTTTTAGCACCTCATCTCAGGTTATACGCATATTTAATCCGCTGGTGAGTTACGAACGAGGAGGACTGGAGGACATTTGCGTAGAGTAAGTGTGGAAATGCACTCAGTACACCCGACTGGCATTCAAACCCGTATATCCCTGTCAACGGCAGTATAGTCTATTGCAAGCGTGACGATTTAGGCCATACGGCCAACGAATCAGGTTTCCCACTCTTCCACTAAATAAATTCGGGTACGTTTCCTCTAAAATTCTACCTTATTCAAATAGCATACTAATGTATGCGTATAATCCTAACGGATTCTAGGACGTGGTGAGAAAAGGTGTACATCGGTTGTATTTAAAACAATTAGTCTATAATCTTTGGTTGCTCATAATAGAATTGCTTGAGTGGAATTAATGACACAATCATAATTATTAAGGTCAGTGCTCACGTATCATTTTCAATCAATCTTCAAAAAATTCATTGAAAATTAATACAAAATGACCGCCAGAGTACTAATTTCATTACATTGAATCAATATTTAAAGCTTTCATTAAAAGTAAAAGGGAGCTCTAATTTCTTCATTTTTAATGATTATTGAAAAAAAGGAAAACAAAATGAACGGTGAGAATAGAAGACGAAATGCTCATAATTTATAAAGAAAATGAAGACGCGGTGTAGGTGTAGTACCAGGCACCCAAGTGATGTCGGAATGATACGCCCTAGTGGGCTACAATATATCCCAGTGTCATTCCGCGTGCTCTACGCTGTTAGTATTTAATGGTTGTGTCAATTTTGACAGCTGTCAGACCTAGCCTTGAATCAATGATGGTTAATATTATATACTCGCCTATTCATTTGGTTAGATATTTTAAATGCCTTTTATAAAATACACATACATAACATTTTACTAGATTATTAGTGTTATTGGTAGTGATCATATCTATCAAAAGCGACCGCTTCAAATTAAATAACGTACGAATAACCAGCTTCGATAGCCGCATGGTCTAAGGCGCTACTATTGCAATATACAATAGCCTACACTGTCGATGAAGGGGAATTAATTGCAGGTCCAACGGTAAAGTAACTAGTTTGTCAGCGCTCGCCGGGCTGGGTGATGATCAAACTAATCGTCACTGATGCCAACACGACACTCTGGAGGATGGGTTCCTGTAGTCTCTTTATCAGCCCGGCCGTCAACTTGGCTGTGGCATCGGTCGAGAACGTGATATTTCTTGCTCCCGAGGAGTTTTATCTACACGGAGCAGTTTCGTATCACGCGAACGTGCCAGTTTCAATATATTTCTATCATTTGTTGTCCCAGATACTACATGAGATAATATGTGAGAGAGCAGACTAGTTTAGGGTTACGCAGCCTAAAAGTCAAAAACATTACAAAACAAGTAAAACAGTGGGTTTTTTTACTGTATACGTTTATTGTATTTATATTTGAATAATAATATATAGGATGATACGAAACTCTCTGTACAAACTTTAATAGAAGATAGAAAACACTAAATTAAACCATTTGCGTTAGTAAATGTATGTCTGCAGACGTCACTTTTAGGCGCTTGAGGACGCTGTTGGTACATAAATGAAAGTTAGAACATGCTACATGCTTGACAGCGTCACAGTACATTTTCAAAGATTCCACGTGGGGCCCCATTAGTTAGATATACGTCACCCCTCGCCGGATTTATTACTGTACATTTTCAAAGATTCCCCAGCCCCAAAGGCTATGTGCATGTAAGCCATCTCAGAATACGTGAAATGCTCCGTGTTGCATGTACAAAGTCCGCGTTACCAATGACAACGGCGAAAAATTGCTTTCTCGTTCGCCACCCAACAGCGCCAAAGGGTGGCGTATGTGTAGGCCTATATAGACCCCTACATACATTAAGGAAAAAGGTTTATTTCCTATATCCCATTAAAGTTTGTACAGTGTGTTTTAAATCACTCCGTATACGGTTCCGCGATCGATCGGATGATCTCACGGACATTTTCAGTAAGTCGCGTAAAAAAATTATATCGTTATTAAAAGTCGATATTCAAGTCTTATAAGCTAACAAAGATATCAAGTACTTTCAAATAAGATTTGAGTGTAGCCAAAATAACCTTGATTGGTCATAATGGGCGATGTTAAAATAAAATTAAATAGCTTGGTATTAAAAATGTACATTTTATTTACGAACTTTTTTTTTCTAGAAAGGTGGGCACGCCTGGTATTCGATCACCAACCTCCCGGTCATCGGTAAACCATACTAGATTAGTTTGACATTTAAAAAGTTGAAGGTGACCTGGCGGTCTAAGGGTAAAGGTGTCAGACTTCTGTGCTGGCGGCCGGGGTTCAATCCTCGGTCCCGGCACAGATTTATCTGATTACCAAACCCTTCCTTCACCTCTGACAAGACATCTTGTGAATGTGGGGAATGCCAGGCCTCCACCGTGGTTCGGATTCCACGTTAAACGGTAGGTCCTCCATTTCATCTCACAATCACCCTACCATTACACATTAGCGTAAGTGCGTATAACCCGAACGGTTAGTAAGACGCGGTGATAATAATAATAAGTTGAATTTTAGAGAAAATATATGCGTTGATGGAGAGTGGGAATTAAGAAAATATGAGAAATTGTGTATAAAGAGGATGAAAAGTGCATTCAGTGAGTAATCTGTAGAATGAATCAAGTTCTTCCGAATCCCAAGTCAGGCGCACGATCAACCACATGGACACCCGCTTCGGTAGTCGAAAGATCTACGACACCACTTTCGAAAGAGACTGGACTTCTGATGACGGGAAGGTCGGGGTTCAAATCCCTGTAGGTTGTAATGAGGGTGTGTTGTTTTTCAAAATGGTTTTCCACTCTTCCTCCACGCAAATGCCAACACACTTAATCTAAATTCTGCATTCCTCACCTTCAACACATTAGCGAAATCAGAACATACGCGTACAATCCGAACGGGCGGTAAAACGCGGCGTTGAATCTCTGGGACAAACAATATGCTCATTACACGCACCAGTGTGGGGTGGGGGCGTCATCTAGTTAGGTTCCATTCGGAGCGAGAGCTGAAGGGAGCCTAACGAAGTCACATCATAAACTACATGTATCATCTGAGTAATGACACAACAGAGCAGGGAGCCACCTATAGAAGCGTTAAAGAAGTAAAGAAATGTCTCGTTATTTAAGGTAATCTCGGTCGGGTGAACTGGGGGGGTGTTCCTAAATGGTTTTCCACTCTCCCTTCACGCAAATGCGGGTTCACTTCCTCTAATACAACCTTCCCAATTCCTAATCCATTAGAGTAATTAGTACTTAAAGCGTATAAACCGAACGGGTAGTAAGACGCGGTGCTAAATATTATTATTTATTTAAGATCTAGTTCAAGCTAAAATGGAGTTAAAATGTATCAACATGTTTATGTGGGCTTAAGGTAAAAAAACCTTTGCTTCCAAGTTTTTTAGTTTAAAAAAAATTAGTAAAAAAAGTAAAAATTAGACAGAGCTGCCTTTCTTAGCAACTTGTTTTATTTCACCTCTCACCTAAGTAAGCGCCCCCCCCCTCCCCAAATTGAGGGGCCCTATGCGGCCGCACAGTTCGCACACCCCTAAGGGCGGCCCTGGAATTATCTGATTTTTAAAGACGTTTCACTTGAGATTTTTCAGCTCTGAGATCAAAATAAATGGTTAAGAACATAAGATCTGAGCTTCCTCATTTCAAAGTGCCATCCCAATAAGAAACACAGCAGTGTGTGGATATTTCTCTTCAAGTATGCATTCTAAACACTTAGTACTTTTTTTTAGTATAGTCTTACTACCCGTTCGGAGTTAAACGCCTATCATTGGTTACACTAAATTGTTAAGAATTAGGAAGGTTGAATTTAGAGGAAGTGTACCCCCATTTGCGCAGAGAGCTAGTGGAAAACCATTTAATAAAAACCAAGCTTAGTACACCCAACTATTGGGAGAGTAGCGCCTTAGACCACGCGGCCACCAAAGCGGGTCTTAGTCCATAACGCGACCAAATTTGTAGTGTATGGAAATATAAATTTACAACAAAAAGTAGTCCACTGGAATTAGTTTGAAAGCTTAGTATTTATATGTATATACCAGTAAACCCAAAGGAGTATAAGTGTAATTAAATGCTGACAGCCCAGATGAATAGTAAGATGCGTGGTGCAAAAAGAGCACATCAATTTAGATAAGTGTGTTTTACATACTATATAAAAGTTTGACTCAACAAATGAAAGTAAGGCGTGACACAATGTCGACTCAAGCAAGGTGTGAGGTTTAAATATTTGTGTCAAGGCCAAGTCGTCTTAAAAATGCGCTAGATGTTGCAAATATCGCATGCAAATATCAGCTTTTAAGTTGTGTTCAGATAATCTTAACACAACAATAATTGTGTTTTTGTGCTTTGATTATTATTATTGGCACCGCGTCTTAGTACCCGTTTGGGTTGTACATATTTACGCTATTGTGTAATGGTAGGGTGATTGTGAGATTAAATGGAAGACCTACAGTTTAAACTGGGATCCGAACCACGGTGGATGCCTGGCATTCCACACATTCACAAGTTGTGATTAATACACGACTTGTCAGAGGTGAAATAAGGGTTTGGCAATCATATAAATCTGTGCCGGGACCGAGTATTGAACCCTAGACCCCCACCACAGAAGTCCGACACCTTACTCCTAGACAGCCAAGTCACCCTTATTCTTAGATAATTTTAATACACCAAATGAATGTGTTTAGAGAATGTTAACACAAAAATTATTATTGTGGGGATTTTTCCAGAAAAACTTAGCTCAACAATTATTGTGCGTTTTTGTTTCGTTTAAAGAATTTTAACACAACGCTAATTATTGTGTGTGTGGGGGNGTAGAAAATTTGCTTATAATATCTAGACATAGCCGAAATAATTGTGTTTTGAGATTTTAACACAGCACACATTGTTTTAAAATAATTTTAGTACAACACACGTTGCGTAAATATTTTTTTTTAACAAAACGCGCGTTATGTCAAAGAGGGTTTAAACACAACACAAATTGTGTTGAAATCTTTAGTACAACACACATACTGTTAAGAAATTTATAACATAATCATTGCGCTTAGAGATTGTTATCTCTAGTCTTGCGGCTTCGGGGTTAAATGGTTTATGTCTCTGGGCGACGTTGTGTTCAGACACCGGTCTCATGGGTCATGTGGGTATGGGTAGGAAAAGGGTCGGCGGGAAGGTACCGGCAACGTGAGTCGCAGTGTGAGATAGGATGACTGTCCCGGCAAAGTTAGTCGCGGTGGTAAGTAAAGGAGCGAGAGGATACAAGACAATATTGCTCTTTTTGACTTTTGACCATTTACGTTTACTCCTTCGAAAAGGTGGCACACCCGGGTTGGTAGCCACTGAAGTCTGAGCAAGGAACCACCATATTATATAACCTCCCCTGCTACCTTGCCTTGTCCAATGGGAAAGAAGGGATCTTCCCATTGGCACGTGAGAACGGGAGAAACAGTGTCGATCAAGCGGGCCAATGGAAATAGAGAAGAGTCCGAAGGCATGCTCTGATGCTCCCTGAAGGGGAGCACGAGAGCAAGTTCCAACACGTACCGACCAATTGGTCACACTGTGTGGTTCGCAAAAATGATAGACAGGTTGACGCATTTCACGAGGTTCTGGAACAAAGAAACAGAGAAAACATATTATTAGTAATATTGGGGGGGAAAGAGTTTTAGGAAACCGAATAAGGGGTTTTTAGAGTTACGTGCGGAGACACTAATCTATGGGGGGCTGGGTGAGAGCCTCCCAAACCACTGTTGTCACATCTCGCTTATCCGAGCAGGGCTTTGGGATGTCGATGGCACACACCAGGGTCGATGACGTAGTTCCCAAGCCCCTGGATAAGATGATTGGTGGCACCGGGAAGTCTGGCGTAGAAAGACTGCGCCAGTCCCCGGAAGTGGTCCATGATGGTGGGAAAATCCAGGTCGCGTTGCATAGTCTCATTCCGGACATACCAAGGTGCGACCACAATGATCCTCAGGCATACGCTCTGGAACGCCTGCATCCTCCTCATATACGTGTCCGCCAGGTGGCCCCAAGCGGGACACGCATAGTCGAGGATCGGTTTGAGCAACTGCTTGTACAGCGTTAGACCGTTCCTTGTGTACAGGGCGCTACGCCTGTTAATCAGTGGGCCTAGGACTCACAGCCTTTGCCTCACCTTGTTGAGTCTCTCGTTACAGTGTCGTCTCCAGGTAAGTTTGGTGTCCAGCGTAAGTCCCAGGTACTTAACACTGTCCGCCCATCTGATCTGTTCTCCGAACAGCCGGAGTGGGGCCAGCCTGTATTACTTTCTTTTCCATGTGAAGAGCTCTGCAGTGCTCTTCTCCACGTTAATACTTGTTCTCCAGGTGGTTAGCCACCCCTCCAACTGCGTCAGGTGCGTCTGGAATCGCCTCTCCACCAGCTGCCCTCACCACGACTCCGCTACTAGAGAGGTGTCGTCCGCATACAGAGCCAACTCGGTGTCTGGGGATTTTGGAATGTCGTTCACATAGAGACTGAAGAGCACCGGGCCCACCATGGAACCCTGCAGCACTCCAGCCCGGATGCTTCTGATTTGGGAGGTGGCGTTCCTCAAAGGTAGTGGAGAAGGTGCGGTGGGAAAGATAAGATTGAACAACCTTAACTAGGTAGAAGGGCAGGTTCAGGGAGAGGAGTTTGTAAAGGAGACCTTCGTGGCAAACACGATCAACGGCCATTGCCACGTCGAGAAAGACAGCACCAGTCAGCCTGTTTATGTTGAAGTTCCTCGTGACCTGCTCCACGAGCCGGACAAGTTGGTGAGACATAGCGTGTCCCACCCGAAAGCCGAACTGTTCGTCCACCAAGATGCCCGCCTCGCGAGCATGTCGGGTCAGTCGTGTCAGTAGTAGTCTAACAACTTGCCCAGACAGTCGAGCCAGCTTATCGGTCAGTAGGACGAATCTAGGGCCGGGTTCTTACCCGGTTTATGAAAGCAGAGGACGTTGGCGTGCTTCCAGAGCTCTGGGAAGTGACTCAGGAACAGGACGGCGTTGAATAACTCCACGAGAAGGTTAATCACCTTCAAGGGCAGCTTTTTGAGGACCGCGTTACTGATACTGTCGGTTCCGGGGGCCTTCTTTAGTCTTAGAGCGGCTATCGCCCACGACATTTTTGTCACCTCCGTGGGTTCAGGTTCATCCAAGTGTCTGTACGAGACCGCACCGATGACATGAGCCACGTGCGCAACGTGCACCGGGTCTGACAGGTTGTCAGTCGGTACAAATTGCGCCTCTAAGTGCTCAGCGGGAGCATCGGCCTTCTCCTGGTCAGAGTTGGCCACCCCGTTGCGACCCACATTAGGCAGCCTTGGTGCCGGGACCCACATCAAGTTCCTCGTCACTTGCCACAGGGACCTGTCCTGCACGCACAGGCTCTCAATCTTGTCCTCTCAGACACTGTTCCGGTATTCTCGGACCATCTCCCGAA
>CABEEJ010005723.1:33448-46834 GCA_901482245.1 Timema douglasi | reverse complement strand
GTTGGCTTCCCCCCTCTCCCTAACCCTCAATCCCCCCTCCCCCGGACCTCATTTTGACGGTTGGTATGTGTGGGACGTATGAAAACAGAGCTATGATTGGCTGTTATTTATATCACTGGCTGAGTACAGTGCTTTCTCCTCTTTCTCCAAGTAAGGACCCCTTTCCCCTCTGGTTATTTTCATGACGACATGGGGTTGTCCTCCTCCAACTTCGCAAAGGTTTATTTCTGGTCTTCTATGTGGCAATGGCCTTTCCCTGATGACTGGCGCCAGTTTGGTGGCTCGACAAGATCAGTTGAGAGAGCAATAGATCGTGACCTTGAAACCGTGAGTTAGTACATGATGTGATTGACCCGGTCAAACCCACCCCCAGCAATGGGTTCTCCCGGTGACATCATTGCACTGTAACAACCCTGATGACTCATACCTGGTTCCAGTTTGGTGGATCAGCAAGACAAGTCTAGACAAAAATAGAACATGACTTTTAATGATGTCGCAATTAGTTTTACCCTGGTGCCTCATACTAGACGCCAGTTTGGCAGCTTGACAAGACAAAAAGAGAACACGAGCTTGAATGATGTTGCAACCCTCCCTTTCTATGAGGCAATGGGTTAACCCTGGTGACGTCATCATTCTGTCGCAAACTTATCTGGTAACAGCTATAAATATCAGGACCTGTTGTAAAATTATTTCATAGTTTAACTTGTCTTCAAACAGATGTATAGATTATATATAACCTAAATTAAACACCGTGTTTGATTCATAGCGGTAAACGACTAACATTTGATGCCTGGAATAGACTTATCTTTAGCCTTTTGACATACACGTTTTAATATTATGTTGATATCATAATTGAGATAATTTTGAATTAGAGTTTCCTTTTTATTTCTTCTTCTTGATTCCAAAAGTTGAAACTATATCTCCAAACATACTATTTTAGTTCGCCCTACTTGTGGAAGAAATTAAACCTGTCTCAACTGTTATGGCCAACTTGTGTAACTTATTGTGTACCCTCCCTAAGACGTCATACTTGAACGAAACTATATTTAGAACGTGAAACAGCTATTAATTATTGAATTTACCTTCGCCAAGTAACGTTCGAGTAGTAGTGAAATATTTGTTTGGTAAATGGTTGCTATATTTTCTCTTTTAACAAAGGCTTTAAAAAAGAAGAACATAATTTCATGTGAATATTATTTCTATTGATATTAATGTAATGAGTGAATCATGATTATTGATCAAAATATATATTTCTCATGTGTTTTTAAGTAAAACCTTATATATTTATTTGTGAACATGCATATATAAACGTGTAGCTAATCTAGTATGGTTCAATGAGGAGGTAGAGTTCGAACACTAACCTATTAAACTAGGGGTATTTTACCTACATTATTTAAAACTATCCCTCCACATAAATGTGGGTACACCTACCCCTAATATATACTTTCCTTATCCTACCCCATTAGTGTAATTAAATTATTGTATGAGTATTGATAGCTACAATGTTTTAATACTTATATGTATGGGCTACCACAAGACACTGAGAAATTATAAATACCAATTTTTCTCACTAGATGGCACAGAGTGAAAGTTGTTAAGAAATGAATATAAGTTTGACCTATCATAATAATTTACTCGTAAATAGCGATATATTAAAGTATTTAGACAGTAACGCGTGTGCTACCAGTACACTATTTACCATGATTATTTGTTTTATTTCTTGGTATACTTGGTATACCATTAGGAGGTGAAATAATTTTGCACACACATATCTTGTTACTCGCAGACAAATAGTGTTTATAATTTTATATAACGGTTTTTAATTTTTGTCTCAGTATACGAAGGTTTTCGTCAAAATCATTTTTGCTTGCTCTGGTGTGAATCTTGTCTTCCACGTATAGAGGTAGGAGATTGTGAAAATTGTCAAGTTAACTATAATTATAATTTAATCTATTTGTTTTCATTCAACATGGTCAATGGATAAGATATTATCTATTTGTTTTCATACAACACGCTTGTTTAAAATGGTCATCCTGTGAAAGAACTGTTCAAAATCTTTCACCAAGCCTACAAACTTGGCAAGTAATATAAGTTTACAACACTGGGGTGTACTTCAAAGGTGTGATGAGTATGGACTAATTTTTAGTCGGAGTGACAACTTACAGCGACATGTTTCCCCAAATAGTCGGGAGGTGAAGTCTTTCGTGTGTGATAATGCAAAAAAATATTTTCACGGCAGGATAATCTATTACGGCGCAAGATAAAGAACTTCACTGCAACAGGAGCAACATCACTGGGAAATGTTGCCGACGTTTCAAAGTCAAGAGAGTAGTAATATTTTGAGAATCTTGATGTAAATGGAGGAAACAATCACTCCTTTCTTTCGCAGTAAGTGTATCGTCACATTAAGCCATGAAGCATTAAAATCGCAGATTAAGGGTTCATGCACTTACATTATTGAAGTAGATTCTTCTTTCCACCACAAGGGGAGTGGTTGGTCTGATAATCGGGTGAAATACTTAGAGCTTAAATATTTAGCTAAATATATTCATTAGCTGCTTCCAGCTATGTTTCATTTCCAGAAGAGCTGAGAAATAAGCATTCCCTAATTAAAATAATAAATGCTGGAAGTAAATGTTTTCTTTGGTCTGTGCTAAGATTTCTATACCCATCTGAAGATCACGCTTATCGACTACATAAGTGTATATCACTGGAAGGTAAACTAAATATGAATGGTATTGAATATCCTGTGCAAATACCGCAACTGGCTAAGTTTGAAAAACAAAATTAACGTATCTATTAATGTATGTGGATATCAAGGAGAAATATTCCCTTTAAGGATAACTAAGGTTAGTCGCGAAAATCACGTGGATTTGATGTTTCTTTCATATGTAGATAGGGAACATTATTGTTTTATTAAGAACTTCAGCATATTGCTAAGCTCACTGACCATACACAATGGTGAATCATACTATCGAAAATATTGTTTGAATAGATTTTCTAAATAAAATCTTAGGGATGAGCATATTGAGCGGTGTGCTGATTTCGATGCTCAGAAGATACAGATAACCGAGGAAAAGGATAAAATAATGAAATTTTCGACATACAAACATATGCTAAAAATCCCGTATGTGATCTTTGAAGATATTTAATGTTTTACTATTAAAATATCAGGATGTGCACCTAACTCCGATCCCTCATCAACTACAAAAATGACGAAGCATACGCTATCAGTATTTGCATTTGTAATAGCTGATTCCTAAGGTAAATGTGTGAAACCTCCTGTTGTCTATAGTGGTGAAAATGTTGTGGAAACCTTTCTTCATAAACTTTTTGAAGAAGAAACTATGATCATTGAGATGAAGAAAAATGTTGTCTCTATGCGCATCACCGCTGAACAAGAAAATTTATTTATTTCGGCTATGTAGTATATGCGAGTAGGAGTTAGGTCAAGACCGCGTCCGTGACCACTGTCATCTTAGTGGGGCTTATCGGGGTGCATCTCATAGTAAGTTAAATATTCAGTTTCAATATACCAAGAGAATAACCGTTATATGACACAATTTAAAAAATTGTGGCGCACATATTATCATGGAGAAAATTAGGAAGCTTACAGACAGACGAATATTACGTACTCCAAACAATATGGAGAAGTAAATCTCATTCAGTCTTGACTGTTTACAATTTATTGGGAATGAATCTCATTTTCCCCACAGTTGAAAATGGAAAACGATTTATGAAAATTTACCCCCAAAAAATAAATTTATGCTAGATCAAGCCCTGACCTTCCCATAGCCTGTTTCTAAAATGGAAACTCAGACGTGATCTGGCACACATATTATTTATAGATCCCACGAACTTGACACATTTTAGCACCGCGTCTTACTACCCATTTGGGTTATTCACCTAAGTACTAACTACACTAATAGATCAGGAATTGGGAAGTTTGAATCCGCATTTGCATAAAGGTAGAGTGAAAAACTACCCCGAGCTCACCCAGCCGAGATTAGAACATCTATTTCCCCCCATCATGATCATACCGGTCTAACTCGAGGGTGACGCCTTAAAATATTCGACCTTTGAAGCGAGTTTTTATCATGTAAATTTAATATTTAGTAATGCATTTTATATGCGTCAAAAACAATAACATTATATCATGTATTTTGTGTGGGCTTTGGCTTTTATAAATATATATATATAGTCACAATTGGATATTATTTACAAGTATATTTTTAATAATATAAATTTATTTGAAGTATTTAACGTGCACTTTGGAAACAGAATGGGGAAATAGTAATGTTGCAACCATGTATTTATGGCACACACGCCTTTTGGAGCATTGATATTCTGTATATTTCCGTCCTAAATGGCCTTGTAAGTCAATGGCTTTGACCTCTGAAAAACAGGGGGTAATTCATATGCCAGAGGTGTTTCATAATGCTGCCTTGCAAGGTCCTTTTTCGCATGTATGATCCTGGATTTGAACCCCGCTATCTTTTTCAGGGTACATCATGCCATAACTCAAGATCCGAAGGAGTTTTTAGCATGGCTAATGTTTGTTGGAACGGCAATTTAATCAAATAATTCTTTAACACGTCTTACGCTGTTAAATGCACACGCATTTGCGTGGCAGAACAAATTATACACATTTATACTAATTATGCTCGTGACTTTAAGCATTTGGAAAGATATATTTAGACGAAGTGTACCCATATTTTCGCTGAGAAAGAGTACCAGTACACCCGACCAGGATAAGAACTTCTATCTCCCCCTTCAAAATGGCGGCTAGAAAAATTCTCACAACTTAACATGTTCATATAAGGGACACCCACCTTAAATGCTTTCAGAAATATTTCTACAGGCCATTTTAACGAATAACCAAAATATCCTGATTTATAGAGACAGTATTTAAGTAAATTACATGAAAGCAAAATTTACTACTTCAAGATATACAAACCCGCTTCGGTGACCGTATGGTCTAAGGCGTAACTTTTGCAATAAACTAGAACTTTCAATGACGGGGAGATCATGGTTCGAGTTTCTGTCAGGTGTACCGGGAGTGATTTTACTAAAAGGTTTCCCACTTTTCCTTAACGAAAATACGGGCACACTTCCTCCAAACTAAACCTTCCTCATACCTAACACATTAACGTAATTTATTTAAATTGGTTGATGTGTTCAAAAGTTAGATAGAAAGACTAATACAGATCTGTGGAGTTAAACCTGAAAATTCACTTCACCCGTTCGATAAACCAAACCACATGTTTATTTTTTTATTTGTTTTTACCCTTTGACAAAATTTGCTAGATCACCTATAAAGGGAGCCTTATATATGATTGCGCAAGCAAAAATTTAACATCCCAACTTGTACCCCGTCAGGGGGCACAAGTCGTGGACGATGAGGGAGGAAACCGGCCTCAGTACACACTCATGACAGGGATTCGAACTAAGCTCTTCAAGCAAGCGTGACATTTTTATGGCTGTGATCCTTTTTCCTCGTTTGTTCCGCAAAAGTTTTAGTTTTTTTCCCTTTTGATAAGCCCACAAATGCTATGTCAGCCAACAGCCAATCAGAGCGAAAGGGCGTGGTCACGTGACAAGTTCTAAGCCAATCAACGGGTGGGTCAGAGGTCAAATTGGGGCCATACAACACCCTGGCTACTGTTTTGCAGTCTTACATTTGGGTGTAAGCTCCTCAAACGGGTCGGGCTGGGAATCTAGATTACATGAAATGTTGTCGAACAGACCAGGTAGGTAACTGTCATGTTTGGGACAGCATTGATCCGGTGTAGCTCTTGATGGTTATTTAGAAAGTATTAAGAATGTTGTGATTCAAACTATTATTATTCATGCATCCAACGTTTATGTTGGACCAGTGTGTTTATTTATGTCAAATGAATAATGAATGATTGAAATGTTAGAAGATGTTGGAGGGTCCATTAATAATTCATTTTACCCCAGTTCAAAGATTTAACATATCTTCTACTAAATAAATGTAGACTAATTCACACCTACCAAAGTTTTCTCAATAATATTTGTTTAGACGTACTGTATGGATTACTTCCTACAGACAAGATATATTAATTTGACAGTAGAATGTTATCTGGTCTGACAATGTGTATAACGTACTAAAAAGTTATCCTTTCATGTTTGAGAAGACTAATACTAATAATGTATTTTTCACTGTCCAGTTGTATCAACTTTTGGCGGTAAAAGCTCGATTAATGTCCTTGATGACTCATCAGCTATAAGTGAGTCGAGTTCTAGAAAATACTTTGATTTTGTTATTCTGATGATAATTGTCTCACTGATTGAAAATTATTTTTAAGTTCATAGTTGGAAAAATGCAATGTTAATGATGCAACGATTATTGATAAACTCATTTGGTGCTTCAGTTTCCACGAAAAATAGTATCCTCCAAATAAAGGTATATTTCACCGTTTTTAAAAACCTCTTTTTCTAATAGTAATTTTTGTGCTGAATTTAAATATGTATCTAGTTTTTTTTTTATCACGCGGGGATTTTTATTGACACTACAGGTTAAATCTGAAAAAGAAAATGTATATTTACGTTAATTTATAACACTGTTACTACTACTTAAAAAGTGACAAATGATGATTTTCTTGAGTATTTAGCATCTGGAACCTCCTTCCTAAGTGACAAGTAATAGTCTGTGAGTACACGAGAACTTCACCTCTTTTCTGTCATCAAAATGTCTTGGTGGAATCGCTCACCATGTCACGTCATGGTAGTTCCGTGCTTTAAAGTTTCCCAAAAAAATTTCTGTAACACTTATGAATAATCTCCACGGTGTTTTTTCTACTTTATTAATATTCCTTCGAATTTTCCATCTTGAATCAGATCTCTGATTTGAGTGCCCACAAAAACACCTTATTTAATTTTAGAATCAATTATTCGAGGAAATTTGACATTAAAATTTAAAAAAACTAGCACTATTTTTATCCATGGCCTTAACAAAGTTATTAAAATATCCTAATTTTATATTATGAAGTGTAGGTAATAAAACAAATTCTGGTTTGACCAGTTGTAGCAGACCATGGCACACCGTTTGTGGAACATGGCCTTCCTTAGACCATGTGGCTACAAATACGAATAGTGCATAGTTAAATATTTTATAAAAAATAAAAATTATCTTTAAGCCGTAATTACGATTAAAGGTCTATAAAATAAAAGCACAGCTGTTTATATACTTTTGGTATAACATAATTAAATAATATTTATTATTAGCACCGCTTACTACTACTCGTTCGGGTTATACGCACTTACGCTAATGTGTAATGGTAGGGTGATTGGGAGATGAAATGGAGGACCTACAGCTTAACGTGGAATCTGCATTCCCCACATTCACAAGATGTGATTAATACACGTCTTGTCAGAGGTGAAGGAAGGGTTTGGTAATCAGATAAATCTGTGCCGGTACTGAGGATTGAACCCCGAACGTCAGCACAGAAGTATGACACCTTACGCCTAGACCTCCAGGTCACCTTTTAAATAATACCATGCCAAAATGTTTATATTTTACAAATGGAAATATTTTCAACACTATACTTTCCCGAATCTGTTTTTAAATACAGCTATGATGGCCATAATATATCTTATCAAGCTGAACGATGGAAGTTATTTCAATAACAGCCCCGATTCAATGAGACATAATGGAGCGTTGATTGCAATATTGATTGAGTTTAATGTTCTGGATTTTTATGGAAATTATTCCCATCTAATCGTCGCTAACGATAAAACTAAACCGCCAGTGGAAAGTTGGGAGTAGGAGAGGGGGGAGGGGGCAGCCTCCCAGCCCACCGCCGCAGGGTGTATCGTATTAATACACCGTATTAATCACGCATGAATGATCAAAGTGGTCGACACACACGAGCAAAGGAAGGTTGTCGACTGTAAATATCGCCCTTCTCGTCATGTACCTGTATGTAGAGTCTTCACAGTTTCAACCCCGGACTAGGTATGTCTTACTTTGATTACATCAGATCCATTGGCTGAGGACGGGGGGATTAACTGGACTGGGTGTTAGGTCACCTTCAAGTAGAAACCAACCAAGAAACACAGCAATAGCCCTCACCGGACGTTAGTCACGTTTTGACAGGTTTGGTGGTGACGGAAAGGTCAGGGTTCGAATACTGGCAGGAATTACTGAAATGTTGGACGTATAGTTTACTGCAGAAGTCACCGGTATAGTGAATAGTAACGAAATCACTCCACCAGAATCGCTAGTGTTTGCCAACCCGAGTAGGCTAAATGTTTCAATGACATCACTAAGCTTCCTCTTTACTCTTATTTTCCCATCGTAAGCCAAATGGTGACCCTGGAGGAAGGTAGGAATAGAATATTGCGACACACCCATAATTCACATAAATTTTACCAGTATATTTTAGTGAATAATTATGAAACAAAATTTTAAATTTCAACTAACCCAACATTATACGGTTGTCAACTTTCTAACGAGCTCTTTGAGTATGTAAATTCAATGGCTGAGACGTTGCTTCATAAATGGTTTCACATTCTCCCTTCACACAAACACGGATACATTTCTCCCGAGCTTTACTTTCCTTAGTAGTGTAAATATGCGTATGGGCAGTAAGACTCGGAGCCCATAACGAAGATTGCAAGAATAATGTGTTGTGGCCTTTAATTTAAGTTACCACAGTTCAATTTATGTTCAGGGTTGCAATTTCCACTCAACTCTATGCTGTTGAATTTTCTTAATTCAGTCTCCTAGTTCTCTTCAAATAGGTAAATAGTATATATATATAGTAATGCTCCTTGTCCTGTTGCCTTAGGCTATACAATATCTTAAATCGCTGATATCTTATACCGACTGTCTTGTATATATTTTCCCGTTCTGGCTATCTTCATAAGTATGGCCGGATTTTGATTACATGTCATCTTTTTGTTGCTACTCACAGATAATGCTCATGAGTACATATATTCTGTTCACTATCTCTTGGGTGGGAAAATGCATATTTCATTTGTCATTTTTAAGTAATTTTTAGTAATTTTGAAATTTTTAGGCTATATTTTAATACCTTTAATAATCTTTTAGGTATTTTAAAGCATTTACAATGAATAAAATGTATGTTTTGTAAATTCATGAATAATAATAATAATATTTTTATCCACACAGTGGTCGAACTGACATGATAATATGGTGGGCTTTATATTATCTCTTTATGTTTTTAATATGAAAATTCACATTACTTGTGAGGCGATGAAACTAAACTGGAATTATTTCCGATTAAAAGGGTAACGATTTGTTATTAAGTTGGTATTTGTGGATTAATTTCCATGTTTGGTAAAATGGAAGAATTTATTGGCAGAAGGTTATTCGTTGAATACAGGTATATTTTAAATTCGTTTTGTAACGTGTTTGTTTGATATATTCAAGTGCAATCTTACAGAATTTTTGTTTCCATTTTTTGATAATTTAAAAAATTTATTAATTATTATATTATTATTCTTTCTACTATTTTTAGATAATTTAAAATCTGTACCCTTTTCATATGTAAAGGAGTATATATGAAGAAGATAGCATTTATAGGAAATGTACCTGCAATTAGAGGAAGATTGGGAATCCATTAAGGGAAAATCACCTTCAGTACACCCGGCCGGGGTTTGAGCCCCGATGTACAGCTGACATTTTAATTCTTTCTCAATCTATTCTCCTAGGCTTGCTAGTACATAATAATGAAACCATAATTCAAAACCAAATTTAATCGAAAAGCCTTTTTTAAGAATGATCAGGTCTGTTATTTTTCCTCGAAGGCCTAAGCGTACTCTCGGCGAGGTGGATTGAGCTAGTTTTTGCCACTCTGGCGTTTTATATCGTAATCTTAGTATAGTAATATTAAGCATCGTCACTCAATTAATTATCTCGCTTGCGTGTTTTGGTTGGTTTGCACGTCATTTTTCTGAATAGGCCCTACTAGAAAGATATTCTTATTAATTCTCAATCTCACAAATCAGTCATTCAACCACTTGATAGATTGTTTCACTCTTATAAAACGCTGATAATAAAACATTGTAATTATACCACTTCATCAACTTTCTTAAATATGAGCTAGTGATACAAAATAATATTTAGTGTGTAAAGAGAGTGTACCGTAAAGTCACCCTATCCTCGATGACAGGAAAATTTTACTATCATCCTATCACCGGGGGGAGGGGGCAACCCTCTCGCCAATCACCACAAGTGGCGAATCTGCCATAAAAGTTTGACAAATTTTAGTTTGCCAACTCTCTCAGTAGAATAAACTTTATCCTGACGGTGTGTACTTGCGGTAACTTGATATTTCCTGCACATCATTGGAAACATTCCTCATATGTATTGAGTTCAAATATTCAGCCAATGTTTATGTAACTTGTCATACAAAAGGATTGTCGAAATTCACATAAAAATGCTTCTAACATTTTCAATCCGAACATTGTTTATTATTTGTGTGGGGGATGGTTGTAACTGAGTAGTCAAGATGTGCGTGTAACAAATACACTTGTTCAAACAGTGTGTGTTGTCTTAAATGTTTGATTGAATAACCTAATTTCTCAATTTTTACACGGTGTGGTGAATTTCATTTCTCATTCGCCACACCTATGGCTACACTTAAAAATATGTTGCCCACCTCTGCTCTATTATTTGCGGTTCATTGATCGATTTACAAAATAATTATGATTTTCAATAATCACTCCACAGTAAAAGACTCTTTACAAAATTCTTACCCAGAGCAGTGCTTTTTGTCATGTAAAACACTCTCAGGATACCCATTTATAAACAACTCGTTACGGCTATTTTTAAAAAAAATCTAATTTTTGAAAACTCGGTAATCAGTAAGATACCCTTAAATCAGTTTTTACACCAAAACAAGTATATAGTGTTTTCTGACATGTCAAATATTCCCAAAATACCCATTTGGAACAACTCTTAGGTCAATTTGTAAAATATTTCAATTTTTTAAAATATCAGGTATCAGTAAACTACACATAAATGAGTTTTTAACCCAAAAACAAGAATACAGTGTTTTTTTATTATATATCACACAATCTACAGATATACAGCTTATACAATATTATCAGGGCATTTTTTTAAATATTTTGAATTTTACAATATCCCCATCAGTAAGCTATCCGTCTTAACATTTTTACTCAAAAACCAATCATACGGCACTATTTGTTATCCCAAACAAATCCTAAGTATAAATTTTAAACAAAACTGTTATGACCATTTTTGAAAAATTTGGAATACAAAAAAAATCAATCATTGGTAAACTACTTTAATTGAAGGGCTAGGATAAAAAAACAAACTTTTAAGGCATATTCCTAAAATCTAAATATTGAGTTTGAACAAAATCCATCCAATCGTTTTGGACCCTTGTCCAGGGACAGTTGGACAGACAGAATAAATGGTAAAATCCACTTTTATTTTTAATTCGTATTCACATAAAACGTAAATATTCGACATAATCTCAAGCTAGATTTCTTTCACAGTCACCGTCATTTGAAATGAGAGAGTAAAATCCGACAACAATATGTTTGATTTCATATAAATGGTGAACTTTAGTGATCGAGAACCTCAACTCATCTATGGCTTATAATATATACACCTGTTCAAACAGTGCAATACGATTTTACTGGATTAAAACTTTAAGTTTAATGAGTAAAATATTTCCAGAACAACTGTATGAACAAATAAATCACAACTAAATTTAAAATATTGTAGAAAAAATGTTCCTCCCTGAAAGGTAATTCTGGCTTCGCTGTGTTCTTAGAATGCCTTGGATCACACTTGAAATTAACTTTATATCTTAGTTACCATTACTGATTTTCCACTACATCGGTACTAAAATTTGAACTAGTTAATTTCGAGCTGGAATTTCCACTCACTGGCTTATAAACCTTTGTTAGTCAATTCCTCAACACTCTCGACGACCTCTTAAACCGACCTGTTATATGTGCCTTGGTGATTGATGAGAATCAAGATTTGGACTTTCATCTTTGTTCGTCGTAAGTCCAGGATTCAATTGACGTGAATACAAGTAATTTATAATTAAAATACCACACCTTGAAAATGACTGTGTGCTTTTCAAACATTTGAATAGCAATGGAGATTAACTAATAAAATCATTCAAACAAACATACATTTAGACAAACATATATTAAGTTATATTTGTTTAGTAGGCCTAATTATTTAATGTAATGACCTATATCAGGGGAGTAATTTATTTATTCTGTGGTTTGCCTGCTAATGGTAGGTCGAGATTTGAATCTTGGCCGGGATTAGTGGACCTAATTTTTCCTAAAGTATGTTCCATTTTCCTCCCTAGTAAGTAATGGCAAATTATATCTTGCTGGACTGGTGGTAGAGACGCGTGGTACAAACTGTGCTGTAGATAAATAAAAAAATACCTTAGTTTTTGTTATCTGTTTCCAGGTTTATCAAATATTACTAACATTACTGGTGATCAGAATATTTACAATAATGAAATATTTTTAAAATGATTAGAAACAAGCAGGAAATGTACCTGAATTTGTGTGAAAGTAGAGTGTAAAACCATTTACAACAAGACTACCCTCAGTACACTTGACTGGAATTTGAGACCCGACATCTTAGACACCAGTCAACCAGACTAGATGAGACTGACGTTTAGTCCGTGTGCCCACCTATATGTATATATCTATGTTGTGAAGTTGTGACGTGGGTATTTGTTATTTAACAACATAGGTGACATTACTAGCGTACGTGAACAGTATGATCATTAAATTATCTTTATACGCGTCTGATTGAATTTATATTTATAGTATCAATCACATCAATCTTAGGTTAAAAACCCGCCTTGGCGGTGTAGTTGGCTAACGTGCTAGTCGTGTTGAGCTCGACTGCTGAGGACGAGGAGATCGAGGTTAGAATCTCGGTCGGGTGAACTGGGGTGGTTTTTCCTAAATGGTTTTCCACTCTCCCTCCACGCAAATGCGGGCTCACTTCCTCTAATTCAACCTTCCTAACTCCTAATCCATTAGCGTAATTAGTATTTAAAGCGTATAGCCCGAACGGGTAGTAAGACGTGGTGCTAAATAATAATAATAAAAAAATGGTTAAAAATAAACGAATTATCTAAAGACAGCTTGAGGGACAATGTGAGCACTCTACTCACGGATATTATGTTTGAGGGACAATGTGAGCACTCTACTCACGGATATTATGTTTAAGGGACAATATGAGCACTATACTCATGGATATTATGTTTGAGGGACAATGTGAGCACTATACTCACGGATATTATGTTTAAGGGACAATATGAGCACTATACTCATGGATATTATGTTTGAGGGACAATGTGAGCACTATACTCACGGATATTATGT
>CABEEJ010005723.1:0-32076 GCA_901482245.1 Timema douglasi | reverse complement strand
TATCTGATTACCAAACCCTTCCTTCACCTCTGACAAGACATCTTGTGAAGGTGAGGAATGCCAGGCCTCCACCGTGGTTCGGATTCCACGTTAAACTGTAGGTCCTCCATTTCATCTCACAATCACCCTACCATTAGACATTAGCGTAAGTGCGTATAACCCGAACGGGTAGTAAGACGCGGGGATAATAATAATAATAATATCAAAAGCTATAAATAATATAGGTAATCATAATTTTTTTCTACTAAGATTTTTGGCACAAATATTATAAAACATTACATCCTTTGATGGCTGCATAGTCTAAGGCGTCACTATCGTGTTGTACTAGACTGCCAATGACAGAGAGCTTGGGGCTCGAATTTCAGTCGGGTATACTGACGGTGGTATTTCTAAAATGTTTCTCCAACCTCCCACCACGAAAATAAGGGTACACTTTCTTAAAATTCAAACTTCCTCATCCATAACTCATTGGCTTAATTAGTGGGCCAGCCTACATCCTGAACAAGCTGTAAGAGGAGGTGAGAGAAAATGTCAAATAAATAGCATGGATTAGAGATAAACCTAAGAGTTAACAATTGGTTATGGTTTTTACTCCATATTTCAGGGGTTATTGAATAAGTATTTGAAAATTCTAGCTTCATTTTATAATTTATTTGAATTCTTGACTTTTTCTTGTTCCTCTAAATTCCCTCAACCTTCTAAGGTTTTATCTATTTTCCATGTACTCTACTATCAACCTTGTCCGGGCTCATTTTGTGGGAGGCAACTTAATGAATGGGCTTTTAAACTACACACAGCATAGTCGAATAATTAAAATTAGAAGATCTCTAAAAAGAATGAAATATTTTATTCAAACCCCAACAAAAGAGTTTATGACAATATTTTCAGATTTTTAATTTTATTTTGGTGTATAAAGATGCCCAAAAATAAAATTGTATACTGTGTTATTGAAATAACCTTTTCTTTGTGTCCAAATTAAACTTTCAATCCAGAAGTGAGGTTTTATTAAATCAAGCTAATGTGTTTCAATTATTAGCTCTTTGGACTTCACGATTAAGTTTTTTTTAAATAATGCAATATATAAAATAATAATGTTTTATTATATTTTTGTGAAAGATTAAAGATTCAAATATATATATATATACTGTTAAATAAGGGCTATTCAGTGTTATATTAAAACTTAAGGCAAGCGGGAGTGATTCAAAGAAAGTATTATACGAGTATTTGGTAATACTAGACTAACACAGATCATTGGAAAGATTTTTCACTGTACTATAAATTTATAATAAATATGTTTTTTAATAATTATTCATTATGTCCTGATAACAATGTTATCAACACAAGAAGCAAATTTTTAATAACTTTACACATTATTTGAAAAAAAACCCAATTATATCAACTTTTAACAGATAGACCTAGTATTTAAAATTAATAGCCTATTAATTCTTTTTTAAAACACACATTATGTTAACAATTTTATTTACATAAATAATATAAATATATTATATAGCATATAAAATATGTTTAATAAACATGTTTGAATACAAAGTGAATCAAATTAATATATTTCGTATATTTGAGGCACATACATAACATATTATTCACCCTTTCTCCATTTAACATGACTGAATAGGAAAGAAAAGTCACGTAAATCTGAGCAAGTCAACACCTCATTGTTGCACATTTTATCACATTTTATTGGAGTCATTATTCAGTCATACATCCATACAAACAATAATGGCAATGGTTCCCTCGTAAATTAAGATTCCATTCCCCTAGCGCTTTTATATTGTCCCTGGATGTGATGTATTTAACGTTGTGTAATATAAATAAAGTAGTGCTCACCTACATGTCCTGGGGATTATAGTGTAGCCTAAAGATTTACAAAGTATTTCAAAACCAACGTTCATGGAACGTAAGGGGAAGACGGGGCCCACTTCTGACCTTCTTCGAATACCATTTTGTAGCATGAATAACGATAAATTTATATCTTCAGTACTTAAAATTAGTACAAGAACAACTACAAGAATGGAATGAGGAAGTAAAAGAGTGTGGAATGATATTTAGCATGGCAAAGTGCGAATTAATGGTAATACAAGGAAGAGGGTAAGGCCTAATAAAGCTACAAGGTCGGATGGGAGTAGAGCTGAGAAAAATACATAACGTACAGGAGAAAGGTGGAAGTAGAGAGGATTTAACGAGAAGAGGACATTAGAGAGAGTTGTTCTAAAGGTGCGTAAGAGAGCTGCTATGGGGAAGAGAAGTGCCCTCGAAGGGTAAGGAAGTGTTGTATAGGGCGTACTTTGTACCCAAACAGAGCAGAGGGGATCATTGATTTAAGCAGTTGTTGGTTTAATTTATAATAAGCACAGAGGACCATTGATATAAGCAGTTGCTAGCTTGAATTGTAATGAACAGAGATGATCATTTATATAAGCAGTGGCTAGTTTTATTTGTAATAAGTACAGAGTATCATTGATATAAGCAGGGGTTAGCTTGAGCTGTAATAAGTGGAGAGGAACATTGATACAAACGGTGTCTGGCTTGAGTTGTAATAAGTGTGGAGGATCAATTATATAAGCATTGGCTAGCTTGAGTTGCAATAAATGTAGAGGAACATTTATATAAGTGGTGGCTAGCTTGAGTTTTAATAAATGGAGAGGAACATTTATATAAGTGGTGGCTGGCTTTATTTGTAATAAGCACAGAGGATCATTGATATCACCAGTGACTAGCTTGAGTTGTAATATCCCTGCTTACTGGCAGGATATAGTGGCTAGGCTAGGTATTGGTGGAATTACACATGGTGTTGGGACATACTGGTGGTGGGTAAGGACGTCCGTAGACCAACCACTTCCATATTGAACGGTGGGACCAAGCTAAATCTGACCGGGTGTATTGGTGTATTATCATTTATATACTTTTTGTTTTCTCCTAGCACGTCTTATTACCCGTCTGGGCTAACCGCATTCTAATACACTAATTGCGTATATTGGTGATAAAAGTATAATTTGGTGGCCATTTACTTGCATTTGTGAGAAGGCATATTGATAAAAACCACTAACAGTTCTCCCGACTCAATTCGAGATACTTATGAGCTAGTCAAACACTCAATGCCATAGTTTGAAGTACGAGCTCTATAAAACATGTATTTTATTAGTCAAAACAAAATATTTAGGGGTATATCGGTTGGAGTAGAACGGCAGTAAATATCGCGCATCAAATTATCTCGTTCGTTTACCTCGATATCCTAGCACTATTGGTGTTCACTTGTTGCTCTAGGTCAGGAGCGTGGAGAGGAAGTGGATAGATACACACACGTATAATCCAGAGGGCCATACACGCATGGCCTACCACCCAATCGCAACACCGCAAACATCCCCACCTCACCCTCTTTTCACCATTTCCTTCCTTTACCTCCGGTGTGAACAAAGCTGCGATGTGTAGGTCACGAGCCACTAGATTACACAAGTGAACCACCACCGGGAAAAATGCTTCAATGCTCCCCCTTAAACACATAAAAAATAAAATTAAAATAACGATTTTGTATGGGCAACATCAAGCGACGCATCGATTACGAGACGCACCTATCTGTACGCACAGGAAGGGGCTGGATATAGAAATGATCTAGCTGTACTAGCGAGAGAGATTAGCGCTTCTAGCGCTGCCACAAAGTGTAATTAATAGACGTGTCAAAGGCATTCACGAGGGCGTGCCGCCATGTTGGCAAATTGAGTGGCTCTAAAGGGGCCAAAGGGGCTCTAAATTTATAAATGAACCGGAAAGCAGGGCTTGGCCATAAACAAGTGAACAACAGTGTTTTGGAAGAGTTTTTAGCCTGCTATCCACCCGAATGATTCCTCGCTTTTACTTAATTATCTTTCAGGTTTAAGCAATCTATCAGAGAATGCAATAGTTACCGGCTTGTGTGTATATATTGATTGAGCGTATTCACCTAAATATTATTATTTTTTTACCGCATATTACTACCCATACGGGCTATATGCATATGTAGTAATAACGCTAGAGTATTATGAATGAAAAAAATTGAATTTACCTGAAGTATGGCCGCACTTGCGTGAAGGGAAAATGTATAATCATTTAGCGAAAATTAATCTCACTACACCAGAACAGGATTCGAACCCCAATATCTCCGTCATCAACAGTATAGTTTATTGCGAAAAGGACGCCTAAAACCATTTTATTACCGAAGTGAGTCTAAATAAAATTTGATAAGTAGAGATTAGCTTTGGTTACGAATAAGTTACTCACAGTTGCTATTGAATACATCTTTAAATTAAATAGATTGAGAGTTATAGTAATGTTTCACTCAAAGTTTAAGGCAAAGTCTGTGATGGACATGCATATTCATTGCCTACTTGGAGACATCATTGAAAATCACATCCGCCGGCAACTCGAGTTCAACATGACGCTGCCACTCATATTTAACAATACAGTACAATATAATTTATTTTGCGGTGGAATTATTATTTAGTTCAGATTATAGGATACCCTCAAATATAATTTATATATGTTACAAGGAAGGCCAACTGTTAGTGTTGGTTGACAATAACTATTGAAAGTTTATTTCCAATAAAATGAGTAGAGAAACTTGAAAACGAATAATAAAATAAAATCTCACTATGTAAGTTTAACTTCACATGAAATAATCTGTGGAATACTATTATCTCGAAAACTGTTCCTAACAAAATTATTCACAGAGCTAAATGTGCTTATAAATGTGCTTAGACATAACCTAACCATAACCTAATCTAACTTAAACTTTATTTAAACTTTGCCTAACCCAACCTAAATATGTATAAAGAGAATGCTTTGAGTGTATCAATGAAAACTTTATTTTCGTTTTAAATTTACCACATCTGATGCGGTGAATGTTCACACTTACTAGAAACTGTCAGGTAACATTCCCTAGTGAATCCTGATCAGTATTAATATATTTACAACTTTCACCAAAAAATCAGTGGAAATGTACCTACCCTAGTGGAGATAAACCTTCCCTGTGGTTATTTTAATTAAATACAGGCCTCACATTAGTATTTATTTATATCATAAATATTTTATATATCCATCTCAGTTGTATAGGAACAAATAAAAAAGATTTTTCTTAGGTCCTACCCTATTCATTTTTTAATATATTTGAGTTAATTAATATATTAAAGTTTCAGATTGATATAAATACACGAGTACCACAAACATACCAATGGTTAAGAAAATAGTCCAAATTTAGAGAATATTTTAATAGATTAAACTAAGAAGCATACTTTTTTTTTTAAACCCATAGATTTATCATCGACAGTAATATTTAACTGACACTTAAACTTTTTTTGATTTTCAGTGTTTTATTTTTAAGGTTGGGTTATTGTAAACTATTCTGTTTGACAACTTGTAAAATGTATTGCTTTTGGTTCCTTTATGAGGTAATTTCTATGTTGAAGTCATGAGCTAGCTCTGCAAAATTGTTGATGGCTATAAGACCCTTCGCCACCTCCAGAATTTATTTTAAATCATCTTTGTCACTCCATTCTGCTGGAGGTTCCTTAAATTGTGACTGTAGGGGAACAATGACGTAAAAAAACTGTTTTGTCTTGACACTAATAGAATCCTTTATATACATCTACTCAAATGACTTATCTATTTTCATCTCACTTCTTTTCGACATATCAATAGTATACTTTTCCCTGTAACTTATTTTCTTCTTCAGGTTTGAATGGATCAAAAAACGACCACCTAACAAGTTAATTACTTACATACTACAGTTGTCGTGAAAATTCTTTTTCTGCTGCAGTTGAAATTATATGATTTATGTGTCTGAATTGGGAGATTCTAGCCAGTCAAAAAATAATAAAACGACAAATTACCTTTTATTCTGCTGCTTGTAGATTGAATTGATGTCAAACATGAATAATTTAAAGGACTAAATGAGTCATTTCATCCATCTTTCCCAATAAAGAGCTCCAGACCGCAAGATTCTTACATCGCATTGTGGTATTGATCCAACAATAATAAGGGAAAGCTAAAGAAGCTCCCTGTAGTCACTTTTCTGTTGTTTTTCAAGTTAATTCAACAGAAGATAACAATTTATTCCTTGTAAGGATTAGTTTGGAGCTTGCATTCTTCATCACTATTCAAAATATTCCAATCACACAATCCCCATAAAGTTGGTTCTCCGCACGTATCTCTAGAAACCCTTTTTCAGTTTGTAACTTTATCTTTCCTGTCATAAATATGAATGTGCCTTCATGTTTCAGAACCTACAAGAAATGCGACAACAGATTTTTAAGTACTTGTTATAATTTATTATCACGATCCCCTTTGATGAGCACTAGAGCATGCTATTCTGTGTCTATTTTCTGCCTTTTGATTGGCTAGCACGCTGGGCCTCAACTTTGGACATAAGCTAGATTTGACGATGACATTCGAGAGTGACGATTCACAATTCTGATTCACGATTATTCAAATTCCTATTCTAAATTCAATATTCTCGGATTCCCACATGACGATTCATCTAGCAGTATCATTTCACGAGGGGTGCAACATTTATTAAAAACTGCTTCAAGAGTTGAAAGTGGCTGGCGAAACATTATCTTACAGCCCTTTGAGCAAACAGGAAATAATTCTCCAACTATTTTCGACTCAATAGGAGTCTTAAACAGCTTCGATTCTACAGTGAACAGATTGGTCAGTGGGCCAGTTACGAGAAGTGTTTGCATGGAAGTGCAGTGATGTTCATATGAGTTAAGAATTAATGTCAACCCGCTTTGAAATAAACGTCTTAGACAATGACGATGGCGATATTATTACAGAACAGATCAAATAGGAAAAATTTTGAAACATCTATTTCCAGGAAGTAAGCAAGAATGAATCAACATCTTTGTCGTTTGTTGACAAACAAATGTAATTTACAACAAACCAATGTAATTATAACCAGTCTCAAATTTAAGAGGAAATAAAGGGCCAAGCCTGGCCTTAAGGTACAACAAAGTCTATTAAGATAGCTAATCAATTATCCATTCCAACAAGATTTCAAGGCAACGACGAGCCAGATAATTCAAAGATGGAGCCACCTAATAGAGAAAAAGGGGAATTCAACGTCTCTATGAAGGTAAAAACGCCCTCAATCGTGATCTCAAACGAGGCAGAGTATAATAATATCAATAAACTCCTTAATAGAAACTTTAAGATTGGTTACAAAGTATTTTGCATGGCGCAAAAAATTACGATGATCACGAGCTATCATGGAGAGTATACTACTTTGCTTGAACTGCTTAAGGAACATTCACTTGAGCACTTTACATGCATACTTCAGAAGGACAAGCCATTTAATTCTTCTCTGAGTACCTTCATTCCAGCATACTTTGTGATGATATAAGTTTGCATCTCACAGGAATGGGGCTCTCACCTACAGATATGCGACAGCTATACAAAAAAACATTCTCCCCACAAACTGCGACACCAAGCCCGCTCCCAATCTTTAAGTACACACTAGCACTAGCTGCGGATATAGCTAAGATATAAGAAATTGAAGTTATAATCCATAAAATAGCTAAGATAGAAGAATACAATAAATCTCTGAGCACAATACTATAGTGCCACATATGCCAGAATATTGATTACTCAAAACCTATTGCATACAGACTCCACTCTATGAAAAGTTTCTAGGGACGCACCTAATTACTGATTGACCACTAAAGGATAAGACCACACTAGCTCGTTGAGTGAACTAAATAAAGGAGCATGCAGAAAACTACAGGAATTGCCATGTACTTTTTAAAGAAGTTAATAAACAAAATCGACAAATGAACAAGGTAAGGCATGGTGGAAGCAAAAGTTAACAAATCCAAGTGCTCCACCTAGTCTGATCGTATAGCCTCTTATAAAGAACATCATGCCAATAGCAACACAAGATTCCGTGTTGAAACGAGTTTCGTACGCTGCTAGCTTGATCGATCACCCCACCTCCCCCCAGAAGGATAGCGAGGCAAATATTAGCAATAATGACGCTTCATATCCAAGACACCTTATCCAAATTCTTTAAAGAAATCAACTTGATAGTTCTTGTACAGAACTTGAGAAAATACCTGGTGAGGTTAAACATTCCTTTGATAAAACATCCAAGAATACGCTTTTACTAGAATCTGTTACAAAAATTTTCTGCGATAGCAACTAATTAAAAGAAGAACCCAGGAAATATGTTGAACGTCATATTCTGGAACTCAAATGGCCTAATACAACAGGTTCGTTAATTCAAGTAATTGTTGTAAGCTGACGTGATAGACATTGCGAGATTAATTTAACTGATCCAAAATGATTCACATTTTATAGGAATGATATTTACAGGACAGACAGGATGACAGGCAGGGATGAGGGAAATGCAATCTTGGTCAGGAATAGCTTAAACCTCATCATACGGCTATTCTTGGAACATGAATTATTGAAGCAATATCAATAGTACTTTCCACACCGAGGTCTAGGTCTAGGTCTAGGACCATTTTGGCCCCGATCACAGCTGAATATCTTAAATATTTCACTATCAAAAATAATTTATTCACCATAGGAGACCTAAACTGCAAGTACACCAACGGGAGTAGTCGTTTAACTAACCACGCTGGTCGTACTCTGGCGGATTATGCAGCTTTAAAAAACTAAGTAGATTTTGCACCAGAAGAAGAAATTTTCAACCCATTCAACTTCAGACACTTCCCGGATGTGCTTAACGTAATCCTTAAGGGTTTATATCAGCATAACATATAGCTTCAAGCCTTAAATGAAATGGATTCCAACTACATACAGGTTTTCTTTCGGGTACCCTTGAAAACGAAGGAAGATCCTAATCAGCGATTGGAGCAAGTATAAAAATATTTTAAATATGTTTGTTCCGCTCAATTTGGAGATCGACTCGATCGAAGACGTGGAAAGCTATATCAACCTCTTTACATCAACACTGCTTGGAGTTCACCGTGATTCAACGCTCCACAAAGCCCCTCAATTTATATTAAAGAGAGATCACATGAGCCTGAACTTACCGATTGTTCAAAAAAGCAAACCACGACATGAAAGACAGACATCCCGCTAGCTTAGAAATCGCATTGAATAAAATAAATGGAGAGCCCTTGTACGTCAAAAAGCTAAGGTGTTAAAAATATTTCACTGAAATATGTATGTGTCAGAAACAGTTAAGAGTGGAGACAACATATGGAGAGTGATCAAGCAAGTGAAGGCATCAAACTCTAATGTGAAAACTCCAGTCATACATGTAAGGCAAGGGATGATCTACGCATCCATGGACAAAGTCAAGGCAATTGCTGAAACAAGAAGACCGGATTAGGCAAACTTTTAACCCCAGAATGAAACCTTTACAATGTAGATTAGGGAAGCGGTGAACCCTTTTCTCATGGAACCCATCCCTGATCTGCCACCCCAAGGGACGAGAAACAAAGTAGACCAGGTGATTAAAAACCTCAATTTAAAGAAAACTCCATGAGCAGACTTCATATCTAAAGAGATGTTGTGCCACCCCCCGAAAAATATAATTCTGTTGTTGTCTAGTCTATTTTATACATAGATAACAAGAGTATGCTTTCCGGAAAGTTAGAAAATGGTGGATGTTATATAAATCCGGAAACCAGGTGTTTTTGTAAATGGTACGAGAAGATAATTCTTGAAAGACTGAAGTTTTTTTTTTTTGCGCAGGATAACCAATTATTATCTGACATTAAATATAGTTTACAGAACCACCATTATACTGTACACCCAACCCCCAGTCTTGGGGAAGATACAAAATAGGGATTCAACTGGTAATAAATCACTTTAGAGGTGCTCATGGATGTGGTAAAGGTCTTTGACAAGGTATGGCACGTTATCCTCCTTTAAAAAATTATTTACTTTAAACTCCATAGAATCTAGATCTATACATTAAATAACTTTCTCCTAGGAATATATTTTCCCTTAAAAATGGAAAATAAAAGGTCGTTTGTGCATGTGATTAAAGCGGGAGTGCCACAGGCCTCAACTTTAACACATTTTGTAGAGTATATAAGCCAACTCTATCCCCAAACATCCCAAAACTAGCATAAGATTATATTCAAATGGCGCTCTGTTTTACACTGCACACATAAATGGGAAGTGCACTTTTACACACCTGCAGTGCTTTCGGGATCTGTTCGTTACTTGGTTACAAAAGTGCTGAATTAAAGTGAATCCTGTAAAATCCACGGTTATCGTGATCTCTAAAATAAGAGTGCTGGTTCCAGAGCAGTTTAGTGCCCTGGGTGAGGAGATCCTTTTAATAAATGAAATCAAATAGTTCTGTATCATTTGGGACTCCAATTTCAACTGGAAATCCCATAGCGAGAACTAAAAATATGCTTTGAGGGTCTTCATCTAGAACTACAGGCTATATAAGATCCAGGTATTAAAAACCAGAGCAAAGCTTCTTCTATATATAAGTCTATTCCAGCCACCACTTTTTTACGCCTGCGAGACAGGGAGCTATGCGGCCCATAATGTTTTGAGCCAACCCCTGATAGTCCAGAGAAAGATACTCGGGTCAATATTAGGAGTCACCATAAGGACATATAATGCATTCATCCCCACCGTGTCTGGAATCAAGACGCTAAAATAGATCTATAGAAACCGGATCAGTTGTTGTTACATCAAAGCTAGTTATATGGAAGCAAATTCCATAGTTAAGAGCCTCGGGAAGTACTACTTCTGAGAAGTGAGGAAGTATAAGAAACCGAGACTAGGATGGAAAAAACACCACACACTACCCATATCCTGTTCAATAAATTTCTCAGTAGCCAGTCCCCATGTCCTTTCCTTACTATATATTCTTACCAATATACGTGATCCAAATTAACATCTTAATTCATCAAAAGAATTAAATATTTTTTAAATGCTCACATTCATAAATTCATTCTTAATGTAGTTTTAATAAGGATTTGTAGTTTTCTTTCGGGTCTTTTAGACACCACAAACACTCCAAAATTTCCATCGGGCACAGCTGCGCTTGTGTGTACAAGGATTTGATTTAAAAACATCGCAACTTCAAACTCTCCCTATCTCACAAGTTTCTTCTCCCAACCCTATATTCCTTACACAACTATAGGCAACCTGCAACCAGGGATCGGTACTATTAGGTATTAAGTAGCCAACTTCCTTCTCTAAAAGTCGGTTCTGACACTGAAAGCGGGTGGACAGGAAAACAAGGAAGAGAGAGATAGCTAAAATTAACTTTTGTTCCTGAAATCCACTGACAGATGATGCAGAATAGTCTCACTGGAACTAATAATGTACGATCGTATTAATTATCCGCGACATATATATCTGTGGCTCGGGAATAATTATTTTTTTCTGAGGCTCTTCAAGCTGAGTTCATTGTAGGCTTATTATGTAACGTTAATATATTGAGGAATTGTAACAAAAGTAAGGGCAGGACTTAGGTAAATATTTTGTTTTCTTTTTCTCACAATAAATAAATGAGAGAAAGTCGCGATAGTACTTTAAAATATATTCACTTTTTTCCTTTTTTATATGCTGATAAATCTTGGATTTAAATTGAGATAGAATGTTGCAAAAATGTATGACGAAAATAATTGTTTTATATGATTTTTAAAGTAATTGGATGTTCTTTGTTTTTAGTTCATTTTTAATTCTAATATTGAGTTTATGTGTAAGTTTGATTCTTTTACGATGACGACTGCGATACCAATACATAATAAGAATCGTAATCACTTCCATCTTACGAGAAAGCTGATGGAAGAATTAGCATGCATACGAGTTATTTCATATTTCAAATATTTACAGAGACTTTAAGTATATTTCAAATGTTCCATTCCTTATTTATTGATACTCTTTAATATATTTATAATAGGTTAATTACTTTTTTTCCATTTCATGTAAATGTGACACTATGGACGACAGAGATCTTGTAAACACTGACAGACTAACGCATTCGACAACCCACCATCAAATGGGAGAACTAGCATGGTAGAACTTCTATCCCAAGCTGAGTTGATTGCAGCTATTAGAGAACGGGTTTGGCTAGTGGCTGATAATACCGAGATGAGTGAGCTAAGAGTCACTTTGAACTTCTTAAACTCACAAATAGCGATTTCCCGGATTGCTAACACACCCCTATTGATTCAACAAATTAATAAGATAAGCAAGATATTAGCTGATATAAACAAAGAAATAGACCACGCACCAGCCCAATAATATTAATATATCACATACAGCTTTGGGTAATATTACTGATGGTAATAAATCTAGAGTTTTGTCGGGCTTCCTAGAGAAAGTCCCACTATGTGACGGTCAAAGCTATGAAATAATATTTAAATTTCTTTTATAAATACATACATTTTGTGAATTAAATATAAATAGTGAAATTGAATTTCTTACCTCGTGCTTAGGTAAAACAAGTGGTTATTTGACACAACTATTAGTAGAGTGGCGCAGTTTGCATTGTTGCTTCTCCTATCAGGTAGAAAAAGAAACGATTGCGTTTACATAATTAAATAAGTTATACCTGATGAAAGAAAGAGAAGGAAAATGCAATACAGAAATATAATTTTAACAAATAAGTTTATTTAAAGGTAATCAAAAAGAGATATAATTACATGTGAGTGCCAAGGTTTAAATTCAATTAATCAATGATAACAATATTCCATTATCGAGGTAGAAAAGATTAGGTTAGACAAATAGAAATTATTACTTTGTCCACAAGAAACCGACAATAGTTAGAATATTTTGTTTAGTTAAATAACTCTAGAAATAGGGATATTAGTTTGAATCATCTGCCGCAAATCAGCAACAGAAAAAATGGGGAATTAAGTCTTAGGCAATATAAAAAGGGATAATCTAGCCAGATTAATACCAGACTAATACCTGAGAGGTATAATCATGTATAATAGTGAAACAATTGAAAATAGAAACATAGCATAGAATCAAATATTTTTAGAGTTATCAAGAAGAATGTATTTTAGGCTGGTTATGGAGAGTTACAAAAAAGTCTATGAAAACTAATGAAACAATTGAAAATAGAAACATAGCATTAAATCCTATATTTTTAGAGTTACCAAAAAGAATATAATTTAAGCTAGTTATCTTGTATTAACTCTCATGGATGGTTACAAAAAGCATTAAGAAAAATATCATATAAGAGGAGCTTCCATTTTACAAATAATAGATGGCTAACAATCAGTACAGAGTAATTTACTATGGCCAATCATTTCCTAATGAGTACTGACAAAGAAATCAATAGTAAATTTATACATTTACGCATTACTGGGGTATACAATGGCTAATACAAACTATTATTAAACACTAGGATAAATATGGCCCCTGAAGGGGTCGAAAGAAAGTACTATCCTTTCGGTCCACTACTTCAATCTAGTAGTGCTCCCACAGGTTGCTCACCGTAAATAGCTACACAAACAAGGGTGTAATCGTGACTGCAACTAGTCACTGACCTAACTAGGTCCAAGAAGAAAATGTCAGATGATCTGATTGTTGCCATAAAGAGATTCTAAAAGAGAGCATACCGTTTATGGTGTCATAAAGGTATAACAATGTCGTAAGGACTTAGAAAAGGAAATAAAATTCACGGATTCAGTGTACATAATCACCTAGTCCTATACATATGTAGAGCATAAAACCCTCGTATTTAAACTATACCTTATGGGCATAGGGAAATAATAGTCAGACAATCTGACTAAAGAAACTATGCCTGATGGTCATAGAAAACAAAGTTAGATAAATAAATAAATCATGTCTGATGGACATAGAAAATATTGTTAGACCTTCTGACATTAAACCTTGTGTCTGATAAAAACATTGAAAATAACTCAGACACTCTAACACAATACACTATGCCTGGTGGACATAGAAAATAAAGCAAGACATTCTATACATGAAACTAAGTCTAAGGGACAAAGGTAGCAACGTCAGGCATTCTGACATAATACTCAATATTTCTCAGAAGAGGATTCCTCTGTGATGTGGTGGTGAGACTGACACCTGACACATCGTGGCCATCAGTAGTCTTCGGTGCTGAAGTTGTATGTAGTAGTTCCTTCTCCAGTGAATAAATACAATGGAATACAAAAATGTGATCCACGGGGAATCTGTTATATAACAACAGAACTGGCCTGGAGTACAACAGGAGATCTTAAGGGGAATGGGGGAGAGTTGCGAAATAAATCCACTTCCTCACAAGCACTGTCAACAGGAGTGGCGAGCAGAGATAATAATTTCTCTTTTCTTTGACGTGTGCCCTTCGATCAAGACGTGAAAATGCTCACGATACCGAAATGGTCCATTGGGTCACCCAGCAACATAAATTCTGAGTGAGTCACCCCCTGTCTCTTCTTATTGGAATAGATTAGTAGAATTTTGATAGTTTATTATGAAATTTTGATTGTAGATGGCATATTATATAATTACATGCTACAGCGTATACGAGTACGATGACTCGGTAAAAAGAGAGGTAAAATAAACTGCATTGTGTGAACACTGCATTCAATTGCCACCTAATAGGTTAAAAACCTATAAGGTAAAACAACCGCATCGTGTAAACGAACTGTCAAATGTTGTGGCAGATTTAACATTTTTTCACCCTTAGGCACAATTATAGTATGCCCCCCCCCCAATTTTTTTTCAAGGGTTATAAGGAGGCTTTGTAGGAAATATATGTACTGGTGGGGGAGAGCGGGGGGGTTGGAAGTTAGTATTCGAGAAAAGATTTCTACTACGAAAGAAAAGCAGGCATTTACATACCATAAACGTAATTATTAAAAACAAAATATTAAAATAAAAATAATGTTATCCAAAATGTGCCACCCCTAGGCCCATGCCTAGTGTGCCTATAGTGTAAATCCGCTTCTGCTCATTTATAGAGGTCTTCTGGCTTACTGATAAATTTTAATTTACTATGGACCTCTTATAAAGCTATTGTGAATTTTATGTTGGAAATTAAAAAGAGATTTTAGGTTTTATTGCTCATATATTTTGTACGCGCAGCTTACAAAAAATATGAGCAATTGGGAGTGATATAAACCGATGTCGCTTATAATTATACTATGGCCTTCACCCAAATTTTAATGGTCTGGATAGCGGATAAATGGTTTTTGCCATTGTTTGGTACATCCGGTATAGCTACGAAAATTTACTGAGCAGTAAAATTATGCTATTGTTTATCAAACAGAACTGTATTTCTATAGATCAGTTAAATTATCATAAAGCCGATTATTTAAAATACGAATACCACTGACACATAGTTTGCTACCATTTTTATGCCAACATTGGTCACCATCTTAAGGAGGCCACCAACAGGAGCGCTGAGTAGTTTACCAGAAGTTTAGATAGCCCACGTTATTTAAGTGAGGGTTTGTTATTTTAAAATATTGTTCACACCAAAATGGAGGTGAAAGGTTTCTTCCTTGAAGAATCAATTATTATTTCTGTGGTTTCCATGTGTCGGGTCTGTCGTTATCACAGGAAATACTGCAGAGAGAGAACAATTTCCTTCAATTACAAGTTTTATACGACTTTTTATCAGTCTCTTAGGTTATTTTGGCACATATGGCATTCATTTTCAGTCGCCTTGTATGTAGTTTCTTCACCACACTGGTGCATGTCGTGTCCGTAATTATATGAGGTGATGATAGCTATTATGAATTTGTGGAGCCGATGTGAGCCTTAACCTAGATTATGCTTAGTTAACCTACCTTGATGACTGTTGGGATAGTTCCCCCTGGAGAATAATATTCAATTTACCAGTCGGGAATCGAACTAGTGAACCCTAGATTCAGATCCACGAGCACTGACACACCACGGGGCCGGCTACTCTTTTAGGTGATCTATAAAGATAGATATAATAGGATTATTATAGAAACAATATAACTACATTAGGATACAATTTTAAACCCGTTAGTTTATTCATGAGGCACGCTATTAATTAATTAATTGGCCAATCAACCATTAATCAACTAAACCATTACCCTCCATAAATTAGAAATTGATTTCAATAGTTGCTCCACACAATCTAAATATATATATATATATATATATATATATATATCCCTATTTTTCATCGGGTAATTGGTGCTCTATAATTCATGAGTCGTTTCAATTATGTATCCTAGATAATGATGTAGTTGTATGTGGTGAGTCCTGGAGATCTGTCCCCAAGTACCACAGTAAAATGGGGTGGTATTAAATACCGCAGAACAAAAGTAAATAATATTGCAAGAGAAAATAAAAGCAATTCACGTGATAAAATAAAACTTCACAAAGTAGCTAAAGAAAATATTGTATATCTAGAAAGCATTAAATATTTATTCATTTATTTCCTTCCACGGGGATGCAGACTCATTCCATGATTATTAAAAAATTCATTTTTTAACTAGATATTTTGGAGTGGAGCTAAAAAGTGAAGGGTATTCTTTGTGGTTGGGAAATTATTTTCGTTTAACACTATTTATTTAACCTTTTTTTTGCACTGCATTTTACTGCCCGTTTGGGGGTGGTGATAGCAAAAGTTTATTTATTGCAAATATTGACTGAAAGTAACTAATGTCTACCTATTCAGAAATAATTATTATTTGATTATTAACACTATATTATCAAAAATTATTTCTGAATATATTGACATTAGTCACTTTCAGCCAATGTTTTAAATAAAGAACATTTTGTTAGCTATCACCCCCTATCATACAGTAGATAAGATATAGTTATGCTAACCTACTAGGCACGAGGAGGGTTGAATTCGAATAAAACTTACAGTATTTGCGTGGAGGGAAAGTGAAAAATTATTTAAGGAAAAAAAACACCCTGGGTAGACCCGGCTGGTATTTTAGCCTTAATCTCCCTGTTATTGATAGCCTAGCCTACAGCGAGAGACTCCTTAGACCATGCGGTTACAGGCGGGTAACGTTTTATTGTTTAGTTGATTGGTAAATTAAGTCCGGACAAAAATAGGGTGTTCTTGAGCTGTTCATGAGAACCATCAAACAATACAAATTAACTGCTCTCGAACCGTTTGTTTGTGGTCCCAGATGGACCAACAGAGAGGTTAGTCCACTGATCACAAGATGGCCTAACAGAGGAGTTAGTCTGCTGTTCACAAGATGAGCTAGCAAAGGAGTTAGTATCCTGTTCACAATATGGCATAACAGAGGAGTTAGTCTCTTGTTCACAAGATGTGCTAGAGGAGGAGTTAGTCTTGTAACCACCACCCTTATTCTCCTAAGAATTAAGGCGGGTACACAATGCAAATACAAAATACCAAAAACAAACAATAATTGCAGAGGAGCCAATAGGATATCATATGACAAATAGGCCGTACTTCGGCATATAGGTCATTCTGCTTCCATGAACACACTTTACAAATATTATTTAGAGGACTCAAAATTTAGCCAAAATCAGGGGTAGAGGACGGGAAAGTTTTATTCATATAGATTCTATATCGGAATTCTATAAGAGAAGATAGACATTAACATAATATTTTAAATATTTTATTTTGATAAACAGTAGATAAATGATATTATAACCAAAAAAGGTTAACGTTAAACAGTGAGATAAATTCATGAACATAAATGTATATTAGAAGGATAATTCCAATTGTTTACTATTAACAATCCCTCATAATTTAAGGAAAAAATATAAATATATGTAATATAAAATATATTATAAATATGACAACATTGGGTCTCAGTCAACATCCCAAGCTAACTATAAATATATAGCAATTATTAAAAAAGTACTAACAATGGGTCTGCACAATCACCCAGATTTGAATACTAGTATCAATACAAATGTAAAGCACTAGAAAACTAATCACAACCGGTCTCACTGACCATCCTCAATGGAATTAAAGCTTGTTATAACAAGTATAGTAATAGTCTTTCTTGTCAACATAAATACACGTTAGCGCAATACAACATATTACAAAAAGGGAAAAGTTCCAAAACATTAAAGAGTGATAATCTAACTTTACAGCAAGATGGGCTCTAAGTTTCATATTTTTCCTAAACCTAACATTTAAAAAACCTTGACATCTTACACCACACAGGGTATACATTTCGTGCAGTAATAGTCCGCTCAAAACTTAACAAGGGAATTATAATTTTCCTATCCCTGATATTAGATCGAGAAAACGCAGCTAAGCCCCTGAGTTCAAAATAGAACTTTGCTTTTATTTTGCCAACTTAACAAACTTGCAAATATAATTTACTATAACTTATCCTATTTATAACCAAGTCAAAGTTAAATATACTATCCCTAACCATGATTATATAATTTAAATTAACTAACAATATGTATGGCTGAAAAGGAATTTTAAGAGTATAAAAGCCTAAACGTAATTTATACCTTATGAACATCCTCGACACCAAGATGTTCCCAAGGACGGTATCCTGACAAGAGTGGTATACCAATACAAGTTACATTATTATATACGTTTGATATTCAGGCTCGGAAAGGGGGAAGAGGGGATGACAAAACAGAGGTGAACATACAACAAGGAGGAGGGGGAAGATATACCTAGACGGACGTCGAATGTTCGAGAATGTGGTGGATGGAGACGAAAAAATAGTTTCCTGGCCACATCATCGCTTTATTACGGAAGTACGTCACGCTTTCCCAGCATGCCTCACACTAATTCCAGGTGCGAGCCTACACACTGCTTGCTCGGTTAGTCTGATGTTGTTATTGTTCGCTGCATGTTGTGCGTGAAGTACACTGGGGAGGGGCCACTGCTGAATGGGGCTTGGTGAGTTCAATCGTGTTTGTTATTCAGTCTTGTAGGTTTTCACTATTTTTGTAGCTTTATGCCAATAAACGCTACAGTCTCTGGTTCACAATATGGGCTAGTAGAAGAGTTAGTCTGCTGTTTACAAGATGGCCTAACAGAGAAGTCAGTCTGCTGTTCACAAGATGACCTAACATAGGGTTAGTCTGCTGTTCATAAGATGCACTAGCAGAGGAGTTAGTCTCCTGTTCACAAGATAGGTTAGCAGAGGAATTAGTCTCTTGTTCACAAGATGGCCTAACAGAGAAGTCAGTCTTCTGTTCACAAGATGGCCTAACAGAGAAGTCAGTCTGCTGTTCACAAGATTACCTAACAGAGGAGTTAGTCTGCTGTTCACAAGATGCACTAGCAGAGGAGTAAGTATTCTGTTCACAAGATGAGCTAACAGGGAGTTAATTTCTTGTTCACAAGATAGGTTAGCACAGGAGTTAGTCTCCTGTTCACAAGATGGCATAACAGAGGAGTTCATTTCCTGTTCACAAGATGGCCTAACAGAGGAGTTATTCTCTTGTTCGCGAGATGGGCTAGCAGAAGTGTTAGTCTTCTGTTAACAAGATGGGCCAGCAGAGGAGTTAGTCTCTTGTTCGGGAGATGGGCTAGCAGAGGAGAGGAGAAGGACGGGTTTTATAGAGTAGTTAGAAGTATACCCTACATGTTAACAAAAATAATAAAACTTGCAAATTAAATATTTGAACCCAAACACGGGTTTTATATTGTAGTTTTATGTAGATCCTACATGTTATCAAAATAAAATAAAACCGGAAGTTAACTAATATTTTAACACCAACACGGGTTTTTCAGTGAAGTTACAAGTATATCTTATATGTTATAAATATGTAATAATACTAGCAAGTTAAGTATTATAACCCGAACCAGGGTTTGACAGAATAGTTACACGTAGACCCTACATGTAATCAGAACTTAGACAAACTTAGCTAAATATTTTAAACCGGATACGGGTTTCATAGAGTGGTTACACAATCACTAGTTACTGGTCGCGACCCTTCTGCGACGTTCCGGCGAGACCATTCATTCCTGCATGATGGTTAGACTATTAGAGACAATTGATTGTTGACATCAAGAGTTTATTCTCCAGACGAGAATAAGACGAAGTGTGTATGGTGGTTTTTTGGACATCCCAATTTATGTGAATAAAATGTGCTGTGGGAAAAGGGATGGAGAAGAAAGAAACACAATTTGTCCCCCAGCGAACAGGCCAGATGGTTTGAGAACGTCCTGGTGCCGACGAAGGCAGGCGCTAAGACTTCTGGCGTAGCCGATGGGCCCACAAGACAAACTCCTTATTTCTGGTGCCCATTTCGTCAATTCAGAATGTACACATTCAGTGTGATGGTCAACCAAGAAAATTTAGTGAGTCAAAGACAGTATTTGATGTTGTTGGAATATTATTACTTACAGCGGTTTTAAGTTGAATTGATTAAACATCAATATGGCGGGTTAAAGTAAATACTTTGAGCCTGGCACAATTTATATAACTATTCCATATCCTTGTTCTGAGGCTTAGTTTATTCATTTAATAGACACGCTTTTACATCTCCTTGTTATAAAGTTTGGATTATTCATTCATAAAACAAGTTGTTACATCTCCTTGTTCTAAGATTTGGTTAATTAATTTAATAGCCTAGCTTTTACATCTCCTTTATCTAAGGTTTGGAGTATTCATTCAACAAACTATCTGTTACATCTCCTTGTTTGATTTATTCAGATAAAATACTAGTATTTGCATCTCTTTGTTCTAAGGTTTGGATTATTCATTTAACAAACTAGCTCTTACACCTCCTTGTTTACAGGTTTGGTATATTCATTTAATAGACTATCTTTTACATCTCCTTTTTATAGATTTGATTTATTCATTTAATAGACAAGCTTATACATCTTCTTGTTCTAAGGATCGGTTTATTTATTTAATATACTAGCTATTATATCTTCTTGTTATAAGGTTTGGATTATTCACTCAACAAACTAGTCGTTGCATCTCTTTATGCAAAGGTTTGCTAAATTATATAGTTTAACGTTGTTCTAAAGTAGGGTTTATTCATTCAATAAACCATACGTTGACTCTTAAGTTAGATTTATTTTTGTTATAAAGACAGAGAAATCACTGTTCAACTAGCTAACGTATGACGACTCGTTGGCCTATATCTTTGCAAGCGTTTGTACTCAAAGAAAGCTGAAAACTAGACACTAGGTTACTATCAAACTACATAATTCACAATTTGAATTGATAGTTACCTGTTTTGACAATAAATGTAATGATATTTTGATGTTCAAACTGTAATAATTGACTTTTAATTAATTAATTTCATTTCGGAAACATTACTTATGTGTCCTGCACATTACAGATTAACTGTCACAGAATCTAAAAGAGACCTTGTGGGTCGATAATGAAGATAGTCGAGAACACACAGGACATGACAACACCTCTACATCCTTACTCCTCTAATTGATGCCGTGATCACAATAGCACTACTGTGCAAACTCACAGCATTTTATGGGCTCTGACGCACAGCCGGTTAAGTGATAAAGTTACTGCTTGGAAATCAATCAATGTTTTTTGTTCACAGCTTAACCTCTATTACTGAGCATAATTGATTAAGGGAACAGTCCAACTTACAGCTCTGGTCAATCGTTAACAAACGCCAAGCTCATCTAATCTGATTTGCCAATGATCAGAGTTCGAATTCCAGGAAAGTGTGTTTTTTGCCTAAATATGTCCCACTCTATCCTTCCACAATTGCGGATACACTTAATTTAAATTATATATTCCTCATGCCTACTCCATTAGTGTAGTTAGTTAGGGACAACTTGTACAGATAAACACGATGTATGAAAACCAATATCAGTCCTATTTAATATTCTGTTACCTAAAATAGATTGTTGATATATATTATGGTTTTAGCCTCTTCCTTTTGGGAAAGTACTCTAAAACAATCAAGATTGAGTTTCTTGCTGCAGTTTGTCTTTCTTTTATAATAATGACGAGTTATACAAAATATTATATGACTTACACTACACCCTTAATATATGAGCTTGCATAGGAGAGGGAAACAGGTTTGACAATTAGTCTCGGAATATTATTGTATTTGTTTTGGTTGGGATGATTCACATTTACTCTTACTTGCTTAACACTCTTGGGTTGCTTCCACACAAAATTCTAATACAATTCAACTTATGAGATCACCAGGAAGTGATCTGGTCCATGTTCATTTCCATGCACAGCCCTAGCATACTTTAATAAACTTCTAAGTCTCTCATCAAACACCATAAAATTAATCAACTTTATCGAATCGCCCCTTTTACATGCATACAAGTAGATATATGTATGCTTAAACTATGTTATCAACTAAAATAAACCTTTTTCTAAACACAGATTCAATAAATAATTACCATTCTCGTTCACACTGTCATCACCATACCTTTCTAACACTCTCTTTGAATTTTATTTTGGGTACCCACCCATCCATTCATATCTCTTAACAAGATAGTTATTTCACCCAGTTCACAAGAATTCAAGAATAATTCATTTAGCTCATTCCAAAAATCTACTCTCAAATTCTAGTCTTCACCCTCCACCGGTGCATAACTAGTAACCAACATAATTATACGTGTACCTATTTTCATACGTACCCATAAAATTATACATAACACTAACTCATATCTTCTCACAAACAGCTAAGCTGTTGGACATAGGATTAAACCTACTTCCTGACTTCCCTTTATTCATTCATCCACACCGGACCACATTGTCAGGATACCATCACTCGTCATAAAAATATGTTACCCTTTCCTTTTAGTTTCACATACACACATAATATCAATTTTTCTTCATACCATTTCCTCTCTTTACCACACACTCCTCTCCCAATCCACGTTCCAATTGTCCTTGTTTTCGTCAGCTTGTCAACAGATGGGTCCTTCAGTTTTACCTTAGCGTTGGCCTAATCGGATCCGCTAGTTTGAATCTCTCACATTAAATTCTTTGGACTTCTCTAGATAACATTATCTTAAAACCTATTGTAATTAAAACGTTCATATTTATAGGCTGTTTAAAGGGTCCGAATAACTCATATGAAGAGACTAATATTAAATTATATCAAATTAGGATGGGCTACATCTGGCTGCGCTCTTTAGATAACATATTATTTAAAATATCATGTTAACCGTGACACTCCTAAACCAAATATATCTATTATCCACCAATACATTTTGAAAACAAACTTTGAAACTGAACATTAACCAACCCATAAATTGAGGGCACAAACGAATGCAATCCATTGAAAACACTATATTTACCTAAGAGTGGTCAGAAGACATGATAAAATAAATAATAAACATTGTTACAAAAATATATTGGATAAAAAACACCTCATTTTAAAAAGAGCGTTAATAAAATATTGGACTATTAATTTAATGATACCGATTGGTATCTGCAATTACCTGCAATGTTTTAATTTTCTACTTAAAAAATTGCTGTTTTACAATAGTTTGTGAAATCTTAAGATTTTGTTTTACAAAAAAACAGGTTTTTATCAAATAAACGGTGAGAACAATAGCCTTTTACCGCATCCCTTTCCACCTTTAGTACCAAATTAAAAATATAATGTATAGGTAAAGATAATAAATCCGAATCGCACACCCCATTTACTTCCAGCACCACGTAAATCTATACAAATTGTTAATATTTTTTATTGATATGTTAACTGATATAGTGGCCAAGTGGTTGAAGGTGTCAGGCTCACAAAGGTATATAATTAGACGCACAGAGGACGTATTTATCTTCATTTTCTTATTTGTGATTTTGGATTGTGTTTTCGGCCATTGGTCCTCTAACCCTGGTGAGCGCTTGGCATTGACTGAGATCTACTCGGTAAACCCCCTCTCCTACCCTTCCTCAACCCAAAATGTTGCAACATTGATGCATTTTGGGACTCAGCCCCGTTGTCAGTTCGGTGGCACTACACTCCCACTCTATATAACTCCACACTACATTCCTCCACTCTACACTCCTCCACTCTACACTCCTCCACTCTACATTCCTCCACTCTACACTCCTCCACTCTACACTCCTCCACTCTAAACTCCTCCACTCTAAACTCCTCCACTCTACACTCCTCCACTCTACACTCCTCCACTCTAAACTCCTCCACTCTAAACTCCTCCACTCTACATTCCTCCACTCTACATTCCTCCACTCTACACTCCTCCACTCTACACTCCTCCACTCTACACTCCTCCACTCTAAACTCCTCCACTCTAAACTCCTCCACTCTAAACTCCTCCACTCTACACTCCTCCACTCTACACTCCTCCACTCTACACTCCTCCACTCTACACTCCTCCACTCTACACTCCTCCACTCTACACTCCCACTCTACATTCCCACTCTTCACTACTCACAAACTATCCACAATATTTTGAATATGTTTTCGAGTTCCTGCCATTAGTTTGTTTTTCCTCCGAATGTACGGTGCTGCTGCCTGTGAATTAGGGGGGATATTCATCATTTTAAATGGTATAAAAAGTTGGAAGCTAGTGAAGAGCTGAGAAGGATCTTGGTTACTGATAGTCCTGTGAGGGTAATTATATCAGACCCGGGCAATTATCAGGCGTCATTAACATCACAGACTGAGGGGAAGTACAGTCCCGGACAGAGCGCAAGAGACTTAGGATCAATTGTGTAAATATCTTCATCGAGGAGTCACCACACTTTTGGTACAATTATACGCGCTTCGGTGGTCATATAGTCTAAGGTGTCACTCGAAATAGATTGGACTGACGATCTCGGGAACATCACCGTTTGAAATGAAGACAATGTTATGATTATTATTATTAACATCGTAATAATTACTTTTACACACAACTTGAACGAATAGTGAGACATGGTGGAAAAATAATATACAATTTGAGCATGGCTGACCACACGGATGACGTGCCTGACCAACCAGGATTAGGGATGTGTAAAAAGTATCGATACTTTACTAATATCAATATTTTACTTTCGATAATAGCATTTTTTTTACTCGTTACTTTTACTGATATTAGTACTCACATTCCGGTATTGGATCGGTATCAAAAGAAAACACATTTTTGTCATCTTCACTCTTACTGTGATTAATTGTTTACTGTGGAGGCAGGACAAATGACACTATTTCTCAATTCTCACTCATTTTCTGCATGACAAGCAAGAATAAACTCTAGCACTCAATCTCTTTTAACTTATCATAGTTCATAGTTGTTCTTTCATCTTTGTTTATCAATACATCCTCATACCTGATGGGGTGAGTGGTGACCAGTATACTACCCCTTCATTAATGAGCACGGTCTTCACAAACTAAACTAAATAATCTTTTAGTCAACTCAAGATTCCCCCAATCAGACGAAGCAGAAAGTTTTATATGCCTTTCAATACCGATACTGTTCTTTCGATACTAGTATGGTATCGATATTTTTCTTACGATACTTTTAATGAGTACAGTATCGATACTTTACTTTCGATACCATATCTCTAACCAGAAGTTTGTGCTGATCCGTTATGTTTTGATATTAACTCCAAATGATACTGTCAACGGTTATTCTGCTTACCAAAATCAGACTGTCCATTCTTACTCCAACACAATATCAAGCCATTAACAAACATTGTATGGAGCGTATCAATTTATTTTAGAAAAACTGTGCACAAACAGTTAATTAATTATTTTATTTGTAGTGAAATTAAAATTTTTTAAAGACTGTTGTGCCCTTTTACATATATTAGTAACTACTACCATTATTTGGAAACTACCCATTAATAAGATTTGACAAAAGAAACAATATTTTTTAAAACAGTAAGTTCAGGGAATTAACTTTTAAGTTAGGAATTTCGGAAAAAATATTAACGATCAATTAACATATTTAGACTTAATTGCAACTATAGATCATTACTAGAGTGAGGTTTTCTGCGAGAATTAGTTTAAGGTGAAAAAGTTAAAAGGGGAAAAAAGAGTATAAATTAGATCCAACCAAATTGTTTTATATAAAAAGGGTAAGTTAAAAGATAAAAAAAGATTGAAAGTCAAAAAAAGATAGTGATAAAAATGGAGAAAATGTTTTAAATGGGGCAAAAATTAATTTTAATAAAAATTAAAAGGATACAAAGGCACAAAGGAGTAAAAGCCACAGAGAAAAGTAGTGTTTTAAATAATGTATTAATATCGAACTCTTCAATTTCCCAGGCTTAAATTTTAAAATATATTTTCAGATTTAATTCGGTTCTCTAGGAATGTCTGTTGACTTAATTTAGAACTTCTATTTCATATTATACCAACAACATTTTTTAATACCAAGTGTAGGGTCCTTGAGGGAACCCACCTTTCCCTTTTACTGCTTCTTCATTTTGAAATTTAAGGGTAAAAACTTAATGGTTGTTGTGGGTGGTTCTAAACCCACCTGACAAATATCAATCTTCTAACACATTGAAAACTTGTTTATGGTTTTAGTTTTTAGAATAAAAAAAAAATTTCTCCAGCGCCCTTTCATTGTAGTGAATATTTAAAATGTATTTTATTGTTGGTGTAACACCTCCCTACATTCCTTGCAAATTTAAATTTTCGCCTAAAAGGTTTTTTTACCTGGAGTCTTGCCTCTTCTTCTATCTTCTATATTAAAAATCTTCAGTCCCTTTTAATTATTTGGAGTGTCCTTTATACAATATTTTCCATGTTCATTTTCATTTTAAGCAGACATATAGTTGTTTCGAATAGTTTTGTAAATTACATCCCCCCCCCTCCCTTTTCCGTCTATGAATCTCCTCCTTAGATATTTAGAATTTTAAATATGGATCAGTTTATCTGTTGTCCTTCTACCTGCCTGATAAATTTTAATTTTCTTTCACATATAAAATTGTTTTTCTCTTTCCCTAAGTTACAATAAAAAAAATATTTTCCATTCTTAATATTTATTTGAAGTGGTCTTTCTACCCGCCTACCAAATTTATTTTTTCTACCACACTGGTAAATTTCTGTTTAAAAATGTCAAATTTTAAGATGAATGGGGTTATTAGGAGTTTTTGCCAAATTTTTAACTTTCTACCTCATTTAAAAGTGTTTTATTTTTATTGTTGGACCCCCATTTACTGGAGACCAGTTTTAAGATTCCAGGGATTGGGGAAAGACGGTGATAAGTGAGCGAATGAGTCAGTGAATCGCATACTTTTTGCCCTTTCTCAGCCTTTTTGAGGATGAAATTTGAAAAATCCTTAAACTTAAGTTTAGAAATGAACCTTGATTTTAAATTTCAAGGTTTTATGTCAACTGGTTCAAAAGATACATCAATGCAATTGGAAAACTTTCAACCCTTCTTTTTCACCCCTTAGAGGTATAATCTAGAACCATTTAAAAAAAATCTTATCTGATTCTTACGTCCTGAAAGTGACCTCCCTTCTAGGCCCAGAGGCTCAACGATACGGCGATGGTCATTGAGTCAGGGCGTTCGTCATTATACGTGTATGTATATATATTAGCGGATCATTGCAGCGATGACTGCAGATTATTGAACTAAAATTAATTCTAAACTTTTTATTAGAAAAGGTTGTATACAATTGTTCCTCACTTGACTTTCTAGTCAAAGGTTTATTCATCAAAGACGATCAATTTTACATATATATTAATATTTCAATCTTTAATTTGAGGCAAAACTTCTCCTTCACGCCACGATGAGAGCATTAAAACTATCCCTCTCCCAGCTCTCTCTCTCTCTTTGTTACATCAAATCACTCAAACAGAAATTTAGGTATTATTTTTAACCAAAGATAAATATTTTATTTAGCGATAAACAACTACACAAATCAGAGTTTCGATAGTGATGTCAACAAAGAATTAAAACCAGAACATTCTCTGAGAAACTCACCTTTTAGCTGGAAACTACTATTTTTACCGACATTCTGGACCCATAACCTTTTAAATGAGAGACCGTTTGTCAAAATATATTCAGCGATTTCATCGTAATTTATATTACCGGAAAAGGGCTTATCAAATCATGTATAAGATATATGATAGAGAAAGTGATAAAATGTGATAGTGAAAATTAGAGTGTAGGTGTTTAGTGTATGATTGTGTAAGTGTGTTAGGGAGTGTGAAAATGAGAGTGTGAGTGTGATATATTGGATGTAAGAGACTTAGAATGATCAAGGGAGTGTGAGAAAGTGGTAGTGAAAGTATGTGTATGTGTTAGAGAAAGAAATACTGGGAGAAGAGGGAAATAAAGTGTGTGTTTTATGTGTGTGTGTGTGTGTGTGAAGAGAGAGAGAGTTTGTGTGTGTGAGAGAAAGAGTTATGTGAGAGATAGTGAGTGAGAGAGAAAGAGTTATGTGAGAGATAGTGAGAGAGAGAGAAAGATAATATGTGATGGCGAATGCATGATAAATCACGTGAGAGAATATGTGTGTGAAAGAGAGTGTAAAATTTGGGGAGATATATTGTGTGAAATAGAGAGAAAATTTGAGGGCTTGGGAGAGAGAGTTTGAGAGAGAAAGTTAGAAAGGAAAAGATTAGTAAGAAAAGTGAAAAATAGAGTGAGAGATAATTAGAGATAAAGAATAAGATAGAGAGAGAGTTATAGTGATATGTTCAGAGAATAATTTTGAAATAGAGAGGGTGAGAGGGAGATAGAGAGAGGAAGATTGATATAAAAAGATTGTGAGAGTGATTTAGAGAGAGTTTGAAAGATAAGAAATTTGAGAAAGAGAGAGCCAATGTTAGAGAGAAAGAGAGAGCGAGCGAGCGTTAGAGATAAATTAAAAAACAATCGTTTGTGAGAGAACGTTAAAGAGATAGAACGTTCGAGAGAGAGAGAGCGTTTGAGCGAGAGCATGCGTTGAAGAACTCGAATGAGCGTGAGCGAGTGATAGTGAAAGTATGTGTATGTGTTATAGAGATATATATTGGGAGAAGAGCAAAAGAGTGTGTGTGTGTTTGAGGAGAGGTGATAAAGTATTTATCATATCCTCAAAATTAAGCAGCGTCAAAATGAAAACATAGCTTAGCTTAGCTTATGTATTTGTATTACTACTCGCTAAAATGAAAATAAAAACCATTATTTGAATAAAATGAACATCAAAAACCATTATTTGAAAAAATTGAAATTAAAACTCATAATTAGATAGTTTAAATATCTATTTATAAATATTATTCAAGATCATTTTATCGTTTTTGAGCTTAAAATACATAACAAAACATATTTAAACATAATTTTAAAATGCACGGAACAAAACTTAGACAATATTTTCACGAACTGAGCAACTTAACCTTGTTATTTTAGAGTTATGCTCAATATTATTGATTTAAATGTGAATTGGCGATGACAGCATTCCAATAAAATATATTTTCACCTCAGTTTAGGAATCTCAATTTAGATGTGTTATGACCAGCATTTAAAGAGAAATATTCATCCAAAGAGAAAATTGTGATGTCTTTGGATAAAAAAATATATAGATTGAGTAATTATTTTTTAGCCAAAGAGAGATATTTTAATTCGATATTTACAGCCATCTGGCAAATAACGGTTTCAATGGTGACCATCCAAAGAATTAAAAACTGAAAAGGCTCTGTGGAAATTGGGTTTTCTTGGAAAACTACTATTTTCCCCGACATTCTGGATTCCTAACCGTTAAAATGAGTGGTCGTTTGTCCAAATTTGTTCAGTCATTTTCCCGTAATTTCTATTACAGGAAACAGGCCTATCAAATTATATATAATTTTTTGTTGTATCACTTAGTGACATTAGTGATCCAACCTAGCTTCACTATAGCACCCAAGCACACACTGTCAGTTCAATTCGTTTAGTGAAAGACTAATTCAATAGTCTTACTTTGTCAGTCATGATCATTGATGAATCATATAATATCATTTGTTAAATTGTTATCCCAGAATTATTTCTTTGGCGGACCTCACTTGACTTAAAGATTGAATACTGAAAAGGAAAACATAAACACGCGAATGGCAAAGGATGACCCAGTACAACGGAAACGGAAGATAGTGCTATAAGTTGTTATTTTGTATTTACATAATTGAAATAGATATAACTATGTGATCCACCTACCTTAGCTATATGAAATGTTGCAGACGTTCATAAATTCGGCATTATTTAGAAGTGATTTGTTATTCCAAAATATGGCTCTCGCATAAATGGAGTTGAAATGTATCAAGATGTTCTTGTAGGATTATAAACCTTGTATTTAATTTTCTTAGTTTGAAAAATTATATGAATATGTATAGTTAGATAATTTTCAATGGCGTTTCACACTGTCTAAATTCTGAGGTTGAGAGGAATGGTAAGAAATAAAATTATAATTTGGCTTTCCTCAAAAACACAAAGTAATTTTATTAAGAGGGTCATTTCAGAACATTCCAAGATTTTTTAAGATTGTTTTAGAGATTTAGATGCTTCGGAACTGTTTTTTTCCGACACTTTGTATCAATCGGTAGCCTGTTGAGTTAATAATCCTCGGTTCAATTCTGGGAATTTCTGGGGAAAGAAATATAAATCTTAAATATGCACTTTCACTATAATAATGGTACAGTATCGGCAAGGGTTCTGGATGCCATGTCACTTCGAAATGCAGATTAATGTGTAGGCCATGTCTTGGTATAATCAATGGGTTCAGAAAGTTCACGCTAAACACACATGATAATATTAATAATTTACATTTAATTTTTAAATGTCCATGATTAATGTGTTGGCCAATATTCGATAATTCTAACACGCTGGAACTGAATAAGTACTACTACAGTAGCCCCATGGCTTCTTTGGTGCTGACTGACAGCTGACAGCTTTGAAAAGTTACCAGAACAAATATTTATCCCTACGCCGAACCATATGATCTGCAAAAACATGTGTTTAGCAGCTGTCACTTCTGACAGTCAAAATTTAGGTATATACCTAAATGTTGACTGTCAGAAGTCAGCTGTGAGCTGTCAGTAAGCACCAAAAAGCCATAGGGCTACTGTAATAATAATAATGACGATGATTATTATTGTTATGACATTAAAGGAGTGTTATTTCTATGAAATTTATATATATATATATATATATATATATATATATATACACACGGGTAAAAACTTTAATTGGCTAAAGGTATAGTTAGTATCATATTCTAGACGACTCCCCAAGACAAAATTAACTTTCTGTGCCTTTGAGTGGAAATATGATTTTTGTTTGTTGGTCGGGGAGTTGGGGTCAACTTGTATGCTGACGCGAGTATCCGTGCGATGGTGACGATGATAAAAAGAGAGACGAGACCCATAGCAAGTGAGAAATCTCAGGATATGTTAATGGTTTCTGGTAGAACAAGGTCCCTCAATATTCCCCGACCGTTCCATCTTTAGGAGGAGATGTCTTCACCATCTGGTGCTGCCTGGAGGATTTAAAGAGGAGGTGACAGGGGTGAGGGGTACGTAAGCACTACTGGAAATCACTTTAACACTACAATTACTATTCCTCAATTACTCCGAGAGAAGACGTTTCCCTTGTCGGATAAAGGGGGTGCGGTGTGTAGTGTGTCCGTTCTTAGGCGTTCAGCAGTATAATTTGTGTTTGAAACAATAAATCATTTTTTGTTGGTTTAAGCTAATTTTAAGAGCTATGCTTCAGTAAGAAATTGTGCTACGTCTATTAGCATGCCTTGGGGTGTTGACTAAATAATCAGAGTTAGCTAAAACTGTACCTGTTGTGTTATTTGCTCTCCCAATCAGTCCCCATTTAGCCAATCCCACATATTCTCTACTCTACAAGCACGCTTAGGGAATGCAATGAATGTACTGATCAATGCTAATCAAAATGTATAGATAAGGTTTAAACAAGCTCCACCTACTCTGGCAGTAGGCTTGCCAAACCACTGTAAAACTGTATCTAGGATTATATTGAGAATACAGGATTAGTAAGTTTAATCATCAACTCATTATGTGTTGACTGCGATCATTTGAACTCAAACTAAATAAGCTGACATTCAAGCCAAATACCAAAATAAGTTTTCTTTCTTATAATATTTATAATAATGGTAATTAGTAGAATCCATGATTTACTGAAAATATTTCCATTAACAAGGTTGTGCTCAAAAATCTATTTGTGGGAGGAGGGTACCATACCTGGCGTATAGTGATGAATGCTCCCAACTGAAGTATGCAAGTATTTGTAGGCGGATACCATACCCGGCGTATAGTGATGAAAGCTCCTAGCTGAAGTATGCAAGT
>CABEEJ010005722.1:25987-46841 GCA_901482245.1 Timema douglasi | reverse complement strand
GTCGGCCACTTGACCCACCCAGCCTTCCAAATAGTTTTTTATAGCTTGTCGAGCAGTTTGTTGTCTAGCAGTTTGTATGGTGCCAATGTCAACGTTTCACGATCCTCCGAAGAGGAAAAAGTTGTTTTCGCAATGCCGTCTGTCTGTCCATCTGTACCTCGGACTAGAGCCTAAACTATTTAACCGATTGGGCTAAGACTATGTCTCTAGGGTTTTAATGAGGGAATTTTGGAATTGGATGTCCAACCCTAAAATTAAGGGTAGTTTACTTAAGAGCAGAAAGAGATAAAAATCAATTTCATCCCAATTGGCTCTAATGATTTTGATTATATTTCATTTCTAAACTTTGATCAATATTACAAACTTAATGGATAAATTAAATTTTTCGTCAAAATGACTTTAAGGATTCAGGTCTGATGCGTAAATTGTAAATGAGAAAATTTCAATTTTCTCAGAATTGGCTATAAAGATTTTGATTGAAGTTCACACCTAGGCGTTTATTAAGATTATTAACGAAATTGATTTTTTCATTTTCCCATGCAAATGATTTTAAGGTTCCTTACAGAAGCAAAAATGTTTTATATCTCAACTATTTGAGACACTAAATAATTTTTCATGGTACAATTTTAGTATTACTAAAAGTAAAAAAATTCATTTTAAATATATTTTTATAAAACCAATAGTTTCTGAGATATTGGCAAATATAACAATACAATTTTGTGAGCTTTAGTTGTGAAGATATACTTAAGTTCAAACGTAATAATTCTCTAATGCCATAGAGTAAGCAAATAAGTAAGTCTCTCAAGAAGTTGATGTTTTCCCTTTAACCTCTTAGGGTGTTTGTACAGCACAGGGGTGAATCCAGGATTTTTGTTAGGGTGGGAGGGACGAGGGTGCTCCCATCGAGATCGAGAAATCGGGCTTCAAGAAATTTTGACATAAAAATACTTTTAACTTTAAGAGGAAATCTTTGAGTAATTTTTCAGTGAAACGCTAAACTTGAGAATAATCCTCTAATGAAGGGTATAACACAAAATTTGCAATTAGTCTTGAAATTTATTAAAAGCAAATAATAATAACATATTTAGTGATTATTAAGAGGGAAATAAATTTAAACATTTTAACAATTAACACGTTATGTGCGTAGTACTATTCAAAGATTCTGTTTAAAGCATGTTATTTAAAAATAAATTATTTTAAAGATTATTATTTATTATTAATCATTGAGATAGTAATAATAAGAATGATAAAATAAATTTAAACCTAAACAATGTTTGTGCAACAAGGTGATATGCACACAACTTAAATTTAGGTAGTTTCTTTAATGCTCATTTTCACCATTTTAATACTTAATGTGATTGTTTTAAGTGTTAATAATAATGACTATATATTAATCATTTAATTACCAATAACAACTAAAAAAACGATATATGGTTAGTGAGATAGTATTACGTGACAATAAAACAAGTAGGGCCTTAACATTGATTTAATCGCTCCATTCCTGGATCCACCTCTGTTACAGCAATGATTTATCTCTCTAATTTTATACCCAATAGTCAATAATTACATATTTTAATGGTAAAAATTTATAAAAGAGAAATTTAATAGCAATGAGATAACCATAAGATGTGCATCCCCTAATAAAATGTTGAATATTTTAACCGGAAATCAAAATTTTAATACGAAGTGTTGATCCTTGGAGACCCAATATTGATATTTTTTATTGGTCCAGATGTACAAATGAAGACATTAATTTTTTAGAAATAAGATTATAAAATTTATAACCATGAGTCAAATAAATTGTTTGTAACCATACCACAATTTGTTCGCGGGTTTGCTAGCGTATATTATATTACGAATGTTCAGTAAATATCTACATTTTTAAACACATGAGCGAGAAAGTCCGTGCTGAGTTCCGTGCAATTTATAGTGACATACATACCATAGATACCAATTTGGAACAAAATCACAAGAATTTTCTAAAATTACTTATCAGTATATTGACCTTAAACTAATTTTGACCCAAAAACAAAATATAAGGATATTCTATTCTGAAAATTGAAAAATGACACCTGGACACGGGAATTGAACCCGGGACCTTTGACTTAGTACGCCAATGCTCTTACCACTGAGCTATCCAGAATTCGTCCCGTGCCCATGGTCATTCTTCACTCATAGCTTAAGGCAGAGTCTAAGATGGACGTGCGGAAGTCGTCAGCTTATAAACATGTGATTATATATAAGATCACAGCCATCAGACAACGCAACCGAAGGTCCCGGGTTCGATTCCCGTGTCCAGGTGTCATTTTTCAATTTTCAGAATATGATATCTAAGAGGTGTTATCCTCAATAAAATGCATTAACAATAGTTTCGGCTATTTGTTTCATTAAAATATAAGGAGTTATTTCACTTATCTGGGAGGTCAAACATAGTCTATACATCAATTTCAAACAAAATTGTTAAAGCAATTTTCGAAATTGGAATTCAAAAAAAGCACTCATCACCCTAATTTGAGGGCTAGGGTAAAATGAAAAAAATTGAAAAAAGGGGGGAAAAGAGAAAAAAAAATACGACAGTATAAACTTGTAAAAATTAAATATCAAGTTTGAGCCCATACATAGACAGACAGAAAAGGAGACTGACAGAATTGTAAAATGCGGTTTTTTTTCTTGTTTAAATTTTTTATTCTGATTTCGATTTTTTCATGTTTACAATACTTTTGATTAGAAAGTAAAAATGAATGGGGGCATTATCTCTATGGACATTTTTCCTTGTGCACACTTTTAGTTTGAGCTTTTTTCCATGAATATTTTTCGCGTGAGCATTTTTAGTTTGAACAATTTTCATGTGGACATTTTTCCATGTGAGCATTTTTCCTTGTGGGCTTTTTTCCCGAGTAGGCTTTTTAGAATCAGTAAGTAGATTATTGTAGCAGCTTAGAGCATCAAAACTTTAAACTCTATAGAATATTTAAATGTAACTTTTTTCTCATTCATAAATGTCAATACATAGGTAGCTATGCTTTCCACTTTCCATCCCATTTCAGTTGATTAGAAAACTTTTGCAACTCACTGTTAAAAGTAAATTCATTATTGGCCTAAAATAAAGTATGCCTATTTCCCAAAACTTGGGTGTATGGATGTAAGAAGTTGCTGCTACTGGTAGTTGACAAAAAAAAAGTTTATTTTCAATAATTCCTTCATTTTTTTAATTGTACGTGTTGATGGCTGCACTATCGCCAATGTGGTTACCAAGCTATGGAATATTATTGAACCTTTGTGGTAGTATGTTTCGCAATTAATTCAAATATAGGAGAAATCAAGACTTATTTTTATTTGGATTAGACATTATGAAAATGAAAATTCCTATTTTGTATATAATGATAAGCAGTGTCTAGATAGAGTGTTTAATTAAAATCGTTAAAGCAAATTTCAAGAAAATGAATCTTTTCTCGTTTAACCCTTCATTAAACTACCCTTAAATTTAGGGTTGGATATCTGATGCCAAAAATTCCTCGAGGGGACTTTATGAAAACCTCAAATACAGCGTTTTAGCCCAATAAGTAAAAGAGTTTGGGCTCTAGCTCTAGTTACAGACGGAAAGATAGACGGTATTGTGAAAACCACTTCTATTTGTTTCAGGGGGTCATGAAACATCGACATTTAACAAAATCTAGAGTTAGTTTTTTGACAATCACAATACTTTCTCTCCAATGGGTTGAGAGAAAATAAAACACGAGGTGATTCAAGGCCTTATATTTCTCAGCAGCAGAAAGAAGAGATGTATGGGCAATGTCATGTCATGGTGGCTGGGTGGAGCAATTTATAAATAGAAGACATAATATTTTTAATTTAATGTGCATTCTGTCAACTGTTGCCTTCTCCTTAAAGCCATTCCACACAGGTATATTTAGAAAGTTCAACCACTTTATATATAGCCAAAGAAAATCAGAAGCTGATGGCAATATTTCATTAGAAAGAAGATGGATAGTCTCGATATCTGAAATAATTTTTGAAAACATTTATTCGAAACAAATCCATACTCATCTACAACTCTTGCCAAAGGCAATCTAGACAGACGTGAAATATTCTGATCTGGATAAATTAACAGCATAGCTAGTCACATAATAGATATCACCCATGGCAAGAAAAATAGTGGAGTGTTTATATTAAAATCCTCTTTGTCAAATACAAACTGAGATAATGCACCCGGCTTGATTTCAAGTCATAGACAGATGGATAATATAGGATATTTCTAACAGCTACGTTTCACTGCATGATGATAAAAATTCTAATGCCTAATGAGAGTTTTTGACCCGAATTGTTTGCATAAAAGTTCACCAACTCCAAATTATAATGGTGTTAAAAATAATTGAGACCTCACCTCAGAGATAATGGAATGCAATAAAGTGGTGAATTTACCTCTTTCCGCTCCCCAACACTTTTACAAGGAGCTACATTAATTCTTTTAAATTACATCAGCAAAAATAAATGTAACAACTCTGAAATACAGTATTGATGTTCTACATAAAATTTTCTGGAGGAGGATATTTTTCTGTGTTGTAGACTTGCAATTATATGTCTTTCAGGATGAACCCGTTTGAAGGCTTTATTCAAGTTTGTTTGATTTTTTCCCTCATAGCAGGCGTACATCCTTATTTTCCATATGCACTATTCCGCAAACAGTTGGAGGTTTGTTCACTTGTTTCAACAAGAAGAATACCCCTTGTCGTTGTATTTATGTAACAAGAGGGCTTTAACCATTTGGATATCCGGGTGATAATCCCCTTCAAATTTATTTGTATATAATTGAGAAAGAAATCACTTTCATCATAATTCTCGCTTCGGTAGGAATAAATTGATTCTATGACTTCATCCACGCTGCTAGCCAATCGCTAAACTCTCTTTAGCCCGGTAGAGAGTAAAGTGTAAAAATTTTTCATGCCTGCATTATGCCTTGGGTATTTCAAATTTGTGACTAAATATGAACATGTATATAATATTGTCAACAATGACCCCATTCCTTGCTGCAGCTCCCTGCTACTTTTAAAATGGGGTTTCCTTTACTAGGTTGATCACAATTTCCTGTTATTTTTAATACCAAATGTTTTGGCAGCTTATTATTTGTGGACCTAAGTAAATGTGGTTTAAAAACAAACACTGTACAACCATCTCATGTTAGCAGAGTGCCATAAGCCTATCTAGGCAACTTAGCAATTTGTGAAAACTCAAATACCTCACTTTAGTTCTGGTGTTAAGGTGTAAAATAGGTTTATTAGCCAAGTATTAAAGTTCAAATGGTTTAAAGCAACCAAAACACTTTCAAAAAGAATTAATAATCAAAATAAACTCCAGAGGCAAGTATGCATAGTTGACAGGCAATATTAGCATTTTTGGTTTATTGGATCAACAAACAATTAAACAACTTGCATCCTGGACAAAATAAGTTATCTCATTCAATCATATTGATAAGCCCTTTTTTCCACAAATTATATAAATGTGACACAAAAACAACCAAAACTTTTACCAGAGGAAGTATTTTACCCATTCCAACTTTTTGTTTAGCACCGGACCATAGGTCTAAGAGAATATTTATATACCTATACATATATGTTTTACTAATCGTTGTTAGCCCATAACTTAATTGATATTACAATTAGATACATAAAAAGTCATTCTCTAATTGAGGGACAAATAGAAAATCCAAAAAATAAAAATTTCAAGAAAAGGATAATTTATTGAGTGATTGCACAAAAATGTACTAAAGAAGTAAGTAATAATACCAGCAAACCTTGATTTTACAATTTTCTCGTATTTCTTTTAGTCTGACCACTTCGATAACGCTATTTCCGATGCACTTAAATACGTTATTATCTCTAGAATTTAAATAAAATATATATTTTTAATAGGTTTAATATAATTTTTTTTAACAATAATATAAAAAATTACATATTTTTCTTAACTTATTGGAATTAAGGATATTGTAAGTAAAGAATTATACAAAACTCATAGGTTAGTAACATTAAATTTTAGAAAAATAAAATAAATAAAGAAGTTTTACATTTATCATTTTTTTTTTAATAACTCAAATGTTAATAATAGTTAATCATATTAATTTTTTTACTAAGAATGTTAATGAAAAATAAGTGATTTTATTGGTGTTAGCAAAGTGGTGTTTGAGAAAACAGTTCGAGTTAATTTGGACTTTACGGAGTGAAATTTAGCTTTAAATTAAATTTACACCTAAGTTTTAAATGCATATTTTTTTAATCAAAAAATAACAAATAAGTTTTATACTATTTATTCTTCAAATACAAAAAGTGTCATTCTTAAAAACATCAACGATTCAACCAAACTAAATATTAATAATGTAAATGAAAATGACCATAGGCCTAGTAAATGAAAAAATATTACAAACATTATTGGTGTAATAAAAAATTAGTTTAAACTTACAAATTGGCAAACAAAGTTTTGGAATTTATAAGAAATATTATCTCCCTTAAGAACAATTTATGGAGTTCGAAGAACTCCCACTATATGATTAGCTACATTGATTGGCCATTTTTCATGAAAATTCTGTAGAAATAAAAATAATAAGAGTCTAATATTTCTAAAAGTGAAGAAAAGTAATTAAAGAGCCTTTTAATAATTATTTGGTATAATTTGTTTTTAATACTACCATATTTAAATGTTTCTATCAAGTTTTATACACTTTCTACTACTAAAAAAATGTGTTGTTTGTTTTAAAAATAACCAAATATTTATATAGGCTGGAGACATAAATTGTCCCTCAATTTGAGAATGACCCATATATTAAAAACACTATTTTATTAAGATCGTAACTTAATGTGATACTATTTCTAGACACATACATTATCTCAAATTGTTTCACTTTATGATGGAGTTAAAGAATTTCATTCTAAAACAATGAGCAATTGTGTGGTAACTTAGAATTCAACTAGATCCTGTTGAGTACACCAGTACAGTTTAAAATTGTTGCAAGAAACATTCAATAATGTAATCAAATTCTAGCACATGCACATAGCCATGACTCAATTTTGGCTAAAAACACACCGAGAGAAGGATGAAAAGATGAAACAAAAAGATTTGCGGTGACTATTAACTAGAAGAAAAATGTTATTTTGAATATTGTAAATGAAAGTTTTGTATTATTTTAATGAATGTGTGAACATTCCAGAAATTTGATCATATTCCCCGACTTTTCCATTACTTTTCCCTTTTTTCCAGGTCGCTGTACACCCTGTCATGGAAGGAAAGCACGAGAGAAGAGGAGCTTAGGAAGAAAGAGGAGGATTCAAATCTTATATGACTTGACGGAAAGAAGAAAATTCTGGGAGTTGGAGGATAGGGCATTGGTGGTCTAAGTTCACTGACAAAAGGAATGGATCTGTTGTGAGACAGAACACCTAATAATAAAACTTATTTCTGTATTCCCTTTATCAAATACATATTGTAGATATTTTAATGATGCTAGCCTACATTTTTTTAAATTTAGCACCACGTCTTACTACCCGTTCGGGTTTTATGCTTAAGTACCAATTACGCTATTGGATTAGGAATTGGGAAGGTTGAATTTAGAGGAAGTGAACCGCATTTGAGTGGAGGGAGAGTGGAAACAATCTAGGAAAAACCACCTCCAGTTCACCCGACCGAAATTTGAACCTCGATCCCCGCGTCCTCGGCAGTCAAACTCAACACAACTAGCGCGTTAGCCAACTATGACACCGAGGCGGGTGCTAGCCTACATTAATCAAACTTACACACATATCTTTATTTAACCCTCATATAAACTCAATTAGCTAGTATATAGCTAGGGCCTAAATTGTATGAGAATAGCTACAGAATGGCCAACTTGAAAAACTGTACATTGAAACATAGATTTTATTTAATCATTCTAATTTGATACAAAATTAATCCATTTTATAATAACAACAATAATGTGTCTTCATTTGGGCAAAGTTAAAGTCAGCGCCTTTTCTTACAATAAAAAACTAAACCAAGCTACCTTAACCTAACCTTCCAAATCTATTAAAATTAAATTAAAATTAAATTTGGAATGTATTTGACATTTAGACACAAATTATTCCCATACAAAGTTTGTCATGGGTGACTGACAAGAAATTGTAACCAAGATACTGTGAATCTGATATATTTTAATAATCTTAAAAACCTATTAATTATTCAATCATCCGATCAAAACATTTTAATAACTAACTTTTTTTTTGTATCCAATGTAGGCCTATATAAATTTTTTTAAATAAAAATATAGTTTCTCAAAATAAATTATAGGTGTTATCTACCTGCCCGCACATGTAAGCCTACTACCTAGCCTAAATTATGCTAATGTGTTAAGGTGCCTTCAAACGAGCCATATTTTTAATGCAATGTGTTGCTGCAATTTGTAGCCAATATGTGAATGCTAGATTGCAATCATACATTGAAATATTGTCATACGGCCGGTATTTGCTTACTATTGCAGTTAGTTGCTCGTATGCTGGTGATGTCGACCTGCTGTGGACAACTTTAGAATGGCTCAACCATATATATTTCTGCCTCCCGCTGACAAGTAAGCTACATCTTTCTCACTTGGCGCTGCTCACCCCTTTCTTAAATGCACTTAATTGGTACCTAAATTAAATTAGGCCTATTATAGAAATCTCCAGTTACCAAAAAAACAAAGCGTGATTGCGATTATTGTAATATTTGGTATAGCTTTCCTCATATTTGTATTTATTTTTATAATAGTGAGCCAATTACTCTCTAACAGCTAACAATCTTTTATGACATTCTTGTAATAATTTTAAACAGATAATTGTCTAATAGGCCTATTTATCCAGGTTTAAATTATTTATTATATCAAATTAGATTAAAAAGTATGCCTAATAATCTATAGGTTTTTTATCTACGCTATTATGAAGCAGGACATATGTTGGAGAAACAAAAAATAAATATATTGTCCTCCATCTTGTGTTGTTTTGGCTTGATCAGTCTGTCAAATATTTTCAAGCCTTTCATTGTGTAAACAGACAATCATACGGCAATGTGCGGCAGCAAACATTGCTCAGTAATCATGGACGAAAACATTGCAAAGCCACAAGCGACACTTGTGTTGCCGATAATATTATCTAGAGCAATATTTTAGGGAATGTTATTATTATTATTATTAGCACCGCGTCTTACTACCCGTTTGGGTTATACGCACTTACACTAATGTGTAATGGTAGGGTGATGGTGAGATGAAATGGAGAACCTACAGTTTAACCTGGAATCCAAACCACGGTGGAGGCCTGACATTCCCCACATTCACAAGATGTCTTGTCAGAGGTGAAGGAAGGTTTTGGTAATCAGATAAATCTGTGCCGGGACCGAGGATTGAACCCCGGCCGCCAGCAGAGAAGTCTGATACCTTACCCCTAGACCGCCAGGTCACCCTTTAGGGAATGTTAAATTTTAGTTACATGTTAAAAGGTACCTTTCAGAATTAAGGTTTAATTTAGGTTAAGTGTACACACATTTGCGTGGAAAGTGTGTTGAAGACTCGTATTAAGAAAAACACCCTCATTAGGCCTACATGAAACCCAAGACTTTGGCCCTGATCTCCCCATCATCAATCTGTAGTATGAGACCATTCTACCGCTGAAGCGGGCTATTCCAACTTAACCAAACCTTTAATTATTTAAAACATTTAAGTATGTTGGGTTTGATTAAAAAATTCATAGCATAGGCCTTAATGCTATTAGATTTTTTAGCTCGTTTCGTAGAATATCATCACCTTATGATTTATCAACGAGAGTTGATATTTAATATTTTAATATTTTAAGCTGCTTACCAAGTAAACTTTTGGGAATAACTGGATCTTTTTGTTTCCTTGCTTTCCGACCTGGGCCCTTTTTCACTTTTACATCGCTTGAAAATTTCGCCTTTCTTCCCATGATGAAGTTTTAATAAAAATATATCTACAACAAAGTATAAATTTTGTAAGCTTGCGAAGATGAATACTATGTATATATATTTAGATTTAGATGTAAATCATTTTTAAGTAAACACTAACGTTTGGCTTAGCCATGTGGAGTTAAATAAAGTACAATACGAAAGCAATGTACCAACATTGGAAGCACATGTGTCCTTGAACAACGTTATCTTTCCCAACTGCCTGATTGAAACAAATAAAAGCTCAGTCAGTTAAGTAAAAATAAGTTAAAAATTGTTTTAGTGTAAAAGATAAATAAATGTTTATTTTAAAAATTATTTTAAGTTACATTAAAATGATATCTCTATGTATTAAGGAGAAAAATATAATTAAATACAACCAATTTAATCTATTATAATATATCATAATTATAGTGATAGACACCATACTATGAGGCATTGTTTAAATCCTATGGCTCACTTAAAATTTGAGAAGGAAGACGTTTAACTTTTTTTTGTTAAAATAATTTTTTTTATGTCATCTTCAGAAGTTATAATATTATTTTATTAATAACCACATATATAAATATATCAGGTTTGTAAAATAAATCATCTTAATGAGGTAAGTATACTAAAGTAATTTGATTAGTATTATGTAACATAGATTAAAAATATATTTAAGGTGAGCCCTGTAGTCTTACATGAACGATCAAATGCCAGTGGCACGAAGTAGACATAAAAAAGGAATAAAGATATGTGTAGTCAACTAACGGACAATAATTGGCATGGCACACGCTGCCAACGGTGGGCTGTAATTAGCCCACGCTACTCCTGCGCTTGCTAATCAAACATAAATATATCATGTGATATATTTATAATAGTTATTTTTATAATGATAATAGCTTGTTTCTTAGCTTGTGTTCAATGTATTTGTAGATCCAAAAGGTTAATTAATTAATTAATTATCACATTGAACAGTGTGACTGTTTGTTATGTAATTGTCCCGAAAGCGTATTTAAGGTTTTTTTGTTATAAAGGTTGTACTTCCTGCTTTATCTCACTTAATGTGACAAAGTCTCATTTATTGTGTGATTTTGTAAAGTTTTTTTTGTATACTATTATGTTTATTTGTAATTTTACTATCGTTGGGGTGAGTGCATCTAAAATAATGTGGCCGGGTGAGGACAAATAATTTATACCTTGTAATCGATCTCAACCTCCTAAATTTATGTAACAAGTTAGTGAATGAACCATGCCTACAGTAGGATGTTTATATGTATACGAGCCGATTATTATTACTATTAGCACCGCGTCTTACTACCCGTTCGGGTTATACGCACTTACGCTAATATGTAATGGTAGGGTGATTGCGAGATGAAATAGAAGACCTACAGTTTAACGTGGAAACCAAACCACGGTGGAGGCCTGGCATTCCCCACATTCACAAGATGTCTTGTCAGAGGTGAAGGAAGGGTTTGGTATTCAGATAAATCTGTGCCGGGATCGAGGATTGAACCCCGGCCACCAGCACAGAAGTCTGACACCTTACCCCTAGACCGCCAGGTCACCAAGCCATTGTTAAACCTGGTGTAACACACGTAGTGAATTTTGTCGGTCTGCACCTTCAGTAGGGGGTAGTGAAGCAATGTAGGCTGTGATCTTGTATGCAGACATTATATAGTGCCTGTACTTCAACTTATTTATTGGAGCTACTTTTTCCCCCACCAACCGCGTACAATGCAATAAGTAAACGTTGGATCGCATCGACAACTGCCTCTTGATCCGCTTCAGGGTTTTTAAATACCTGAATAATGTTGATCAGATCAGGATTATTCTTCAGAGTATGAAGAAATTTCATCTTACCTTGATTGAACAAAGCTGATGTTGTGTCACACCCACTCATTGCGTGTAGAAACTAATGTGTTCAGCAACTGTTTTGTCAACTGCACTTAGCGGATGATATAGAGTTTAAGGGACTTTACCATTTCCTGGCTTTAATAAGTGAACGTTAGAAGAAGTACAGATAACTGTCATGATGACTATAAGATCCCCATCTCCACCAACGACTATGACAGATGCATGTGTTTGTTTCAAGGTAAGAGTTGTGTTGATAATCAGGGTATCTTCATCTTCTTTTGCTTGTTTGCAGACCATGTTCACCTCTGTGAATTTCATTACTAGCATGGATATCAAGCAACTTTTATTCTTCGATTTGCCTAGGAATTTCTCCTGAGAGAACGTGGGTGACATTGTTCCATTAAACAGTATTCAAATAGAATTGTTTTTGAGTGCTCTCCTCGAGCATTCCAGTTATTTAGTGGTTCTTCAGCAACTTTGTCGGAGTATCCACCAAACACTACTACCGCACTTGACTTGTAGCAAGATAAAACAAACGCAACATAACTGTCACAAATATCTGCAAATGAGACTGCCCTGTGTGCCACACAGCTCGATGCAACAAATATCCGCCATCGATGACGAACATACTGCTGTCCAATTATTTTCCTTGGGCAGGCTTGAAAGCTTTTTACAAAGTTGATTTTGTACCTTTTCTCATACCACTCTCGAAAAAAGAGATAGTGAATAAGGACAGAGATCATAAGTTAAGAATTCCCCCAATTCTTCATCTGATTGTTTTGCAATGCTAATTCTCTTAAAAAGTGTGGTTAGACTGATGGTAATTGTTTTATTTTGTATTTGTATGTCATTGTTAATAATGGCAAGGGGCTGCACTCGATAATTTCATTTGAATTTAACTGATTGGAAATCACCACCTAAAATGTGGTTAAGACCTTGAGTGCTCACTTCGCGGGACATGTGGCAGTTGACCCTATCATCTCTGACTATACCACTATTTATTTATAAGAGATTAAGAGTTTCTAGGAAAGGCGGATGCTGGTGAAACCAATTCCACATCTTCTTTGGATCATTATTGTCTCCCTGAATTCTCGAGTCTCTATATTGTCCACGTGTTGTTCTGAACTTGTGAATTCTATACCACAGAAATTTTCAATTTCATCCCAAATATGTTTAAGTGATGCCATCCCTTGTGTCCATCTTGACAAAACACCTTCAATGACCACACGACCATGGGTGAGACCACCAACAGTTTTCATATTCTTCATCAGAGACTGTTCAATGATCATGTCACTCCATGTACCACACAATAATGTATTACTTCGTCGAATAGTTAAGCACCCTTTAAAAGTAAAACATTCATATTCTTCATTTGGTATGACTTCAAGTTATACATGTCCTGCAAGTAGAGGTGACCACACTTGACATATAAAAAGTGTCCACTAGAATGGAAGTACGGAAGCATGTTGTAAATGGTTTCAAGGTGGAGGTCCTAATAACCACTTCTCTCAGCTTCGATAAAGTGCTTTACTAGAGTAACCATTTCAGAATATTGGACCCAAAGCTTTGTAGTGGGACCATGTTGCACCAACAGTTGAAGCTGAGCTGCAACATTTCTTTAATTTCCTTCAAACATTCTTCTTGTTTCTCTGAAAAACCTCTGATCCATCTCCACTATACAGAATTTCCTCTACTTCACCTTCAAGTGTAGGAGAGAAGGTGTTCGATTTCATGACTATTTTGACTAAAGTTATATGAGCCAAAATGTGAGCTCTGACTGCCTTTGAATAGGTGTGCCCTGTCGAAACACTCAAGAGTCCTATGACAATATTTGACAGTTCAGGATCTTCATGATGACTTGAAAGAATATATCGTGCCTTGAGGTACAAAGGCTGGTCAAATGTCACTAGACAGTTTATCTGACGTAATGATTTAATCTTTTCTACAGCACACAACAAAGCTGTGTAAATCGTGTCATAATTATTCGAAGGAGCATTAATGAACGACTGGCAAGAAACAAACGTTGTTTGATATGGGATATATTTTGTAACTTCCCCCATGAATCCATTCCACCCTGGAATACCTGGTAGGTATTTACATTTGCCGTAAAGCCACAGCAGGTCAGATACAGAATGAATAACAGTACCTCCTGATGAATAAATTTCACGGAGATCTTGGATCTTGATTGATACTAAGCCCACAGCACTTGTTATCTCAAAATTTCTCAATTGAACAGCTCCGAAACGTCCAATGACTTCAGTTGATGGTATAGCCTTCATTACCCTAGAAATATTTTGATCTGGAGCAACAACACTTTTTCGGGTGATACAAACTGTAACACCAAGGCCCTTCTCCTCTCATAGATAAGGGCTGGTGCACATATACAAAAAAAAATATAGAAAGAAGCAAAAAAAAAACCAACGAATAATTGCAGAGGAGCTGATAGGACACATAAGGTGTATAAGCCTATCTCCCTGGCTTATACGACCTTTTTGCTTCCATGAACTCTCCCAAAATTATTATCTGTTATATATATATATATATATATACTTAGAGCAAAGTGGGAAGCTAGGGGGAGGTCGAGAAACTTTTGAAAAGTTACACCTATAACTCGTTAAATTAAAAGATAGCATATAGTAAATGTAAGTTTATTTGAAAAGATAACAATTGATATTATATATTGAAATATGATTAACACAAATAGGTAAAAAGGATAAATATATATATATATATGTGTACAAAGAAAATAATGGGTTATACCCAAATACTAATGTCGTCATAACAACATTGATCCACAATGGTCAAAGGTTTGATACAATTATTAGTCTATGGCCCCTTTTGGGTCTGCGCGGCAACCCGCAATACAACGTTCAAGCCACAACAGGCTAACAGTATAACACTATAAGAGTATTGCCAAATTTTGTCGCAATCTAAAATTACCCTAGCATAACAGGAAAACATCTCTTATTTAAGTAACAATATAAATATCAATATTACACAGCCAGACGGGCTACAAATAACTCCTATTTAACCTAGGCAAAAGCCATACAAGTTTTGGTCGACGACCGACAAATGGTCACGTTCAAACAAAACAATAATCGCTTTTAAAACCAGATGGGTTTTAAAAGGATCCAAAAACATAAATAACATGTCTACCAAAATGTCATGCGCCACGTCGGGCATGCCTTTCCTACAATACCTGTCATTATCCAACAATGACGTAAAAAAGTTTAAGTACCATTAATTAAATGTAATGCGATGTAATGTAATGTAATGTAATGTAATGTAATGTAATGTAATGTAATGTAATGTAATACAGTGTGTCCAGAGGGGACATTTTGTTTGTCATTACAAACAAAACTATAAGACTCAATTCATGATAAATGTTAAGATCATAAAGATCAATTTAAATCCTAAATAAATATTTATAAGTCCGAAAGGAAATTTAGAAGTATAAAGGCCGAAATAGAATTTTGTACCTTAGCATTATCCTAGCATGTGTCTTACGACACTGTCGATTTAAGAAGTGAAAATATTTAGTGAAAGCACCAGTATATAAACAGTTATTATATGAGAGGAGGGGGAACAAAGGGGAAACAAAGAACAGAGTAGAACATATACATTGAGCAGAGGGAAGGGGTAGGAATTCACGGGAGAACATTCTACATCATCGGCGAAACGTCCAGAGCCTCACATATTAGTTACAAGGTCATCACTCGTCAACATTTTTTCCCATGATGCAATGGGTGTACACTTCGCTCAGCCCGACACGCCTTCCACTCGCTTCAGTTCAACAACAACACTCGGGCGTGGATGTAGTGTTCGCCGGGGGGTGGGGTGGTCGGCGAGAGACGAGACCAATTACGGTGAAAGGGGCATTATGGTGAGTTGGTTCCAATGTTTACTTTGGTGTTTTGGTAGAATATTGTTTTGCCCGTTTAGTCTTCTTATATTGTAACGTTTACGCCAATAAACGTTACAAAACAATGCCACCCATTACATGAAAGGTGTTGTGTCCATAAAGTGTCTAAACATTAAAATCTGCACTGTCATATACTAATTGAGAAAAGGAAAGTTTGTTATTTCCAGTGTTTGGCTCATTATTGCTGACACTTCTAAATGTACAGCTTCCGTATAAGAGGAACAAAATCCCAGGGCTGAAAATACATCAATTAACTTCCGAGAGCCATACTTTTTATACAGAAATGCTGCCAAACCAACTTGCATAGGTGAAAGAAATGATTTTGGTCTCACAACACTAAATATACAGTGTGCAAGCTCTACAAATTTATTTTTACACTTCTCAACGTCCCCTCGCTTTTTCTTCAATACCACGGTCTCAGTGAAAGCACGAAGAGTGTAAGGAATGAGACTCTCGTTTCTATTTATTTTTTTAACTCTCTGGTGGAGGGTATTGTGTTGTTTTGAATACCTGGGACCATATATCTTCAACAATTATAGAAGCTGATGTCTCAACAATGCAACGTCGTTCCTCTTGTTTAGACGAAGATTTCTGCAGATACTAGGCATCTGTCAGCATTATGAAGCCTGTGTTTTTGAAAAACACGACAGGTTTTTTGTTCACAGTTGTTGATATTAATATATATCACTTCCATACTTATAGAGAATCTGAGCTTTCACAATAATTTTGTCAGGATAATAATCACCTTTAATCTGGTTTATCAATTCGTCCAATGAAAATTGGCATTCTTCATCATTATTATCGAGAAAGGTTAATATATTTAGCATTGCTTTCTCACTTTCATTGCCAAATGGACCACGTACTTTCTTTACTTCAGCCTGTGGGTGACAGTACAGATTTTTCATAAACAAGAGATGATACTGTCCGTCATCTGCTATTAAGAAAGGAACTGGCCTAACACCCCGAAAAACATAAAGGAACCAAAAATCTAAACTTTCCAGGTAAAAATACCAAACTACTGGACTATTATAGGAGTTGACACCTCCTAGTATACGTGTTCCAGTCAGTCAAGTCACCGTCAGCCACGCTCACTTACAGTTCACGGGATCCACAGTGTGTTTTGTAACATGAACCTTACCCTATACACAGGTCAAACTCAACGGCTTTGTTATTGCTTCTAAAACATATACATGGCCTATGGGTGTCGACAGTACATTCTTGATAGAGAAAATGTTCTTTTTTATATTTTCTGGGTCGGGTTCCTCCCTTGTGTAGTTGTAGACTAGTTTAGTTTAGTTTATTTAGACATAGTGAAAATAAAAACATTTAGTACTATAATCAGTCAAATACAATTTAGATAAACAACAAAACAGTTCTTAAAATAATAACCTTAACAAACATATTCAACTAAGTGAAAATGGACAACCTGGACATTATCCAAGACCTAACCCCAGTACCTATTTAAAAAACTGGGGCATGCTACCTTTCTTAACTCTATTCTCCTATTTCACAATTCCTTTTTATTTATTAACTACATCAATGTTAGCGCCTAAACCTAATGTCCATATATTACCGTCTACCATTTGTTGTTCAGCTAGTTGGTTCACCCCGGGTATATTACACCCCCGGTACCCCATCCCGCTGGATATCCCACCGCTCCCGGATCCGGTGGTCCCGGGTCAGCAAGAGCCCCAACGGGGCTGTGCATCCCCTTTTCCATAACCTGGGAGGTGCCCTATCAAAGATCTCGCTCAGACTACCTTCCCCACAAAGCCAACACCATGGACCTAAACCTAACTTATATACTAATTACTAGAATATAGTACATTTAATACAAGAAAAGAGCTTAACCTAACTTATCATATTCACTTCCTCGAGGCTGAGGTCTTTTCCTGGTCCTCTCATACAGACGACTGTTGCCAGCCGATGGAGAGGGTCCCCGACGGTCCGGAAGCCCGTTCGCTCGAACCCTACTACACACTTGTCTCCAAGTGTGGGGATCCACTGAGCATAGGGGTGAATTCCGCCGTCAACTCATTCTTCCATCTTGGCTCTACCCAACTGGAACTGCGGCTCCCCGTGGTTCATTGGAGGTTTCCACCTCCGGAATCCAGTGGATGCCGCACTCAGCTGGGTTCCGGATATCCAGGAGTCTCATCTCGGTCCACCCTACAGCCTACTGTCTCTATCCATATATTCATCCAATACATTTCCGCTACCAGTTATGGTCTTCAAAGTCCTCCATGTCTGTCCCGTCACCACTATTGGTACTAGTCTCATCGCTGCTACTGGTCGTCGATACCAGTTCCCTAATCGTTAAGTCTAGATTTACGTCCTGTATCCTGTCACGTCATCTCCTCTTTAAGTCTTTCACGTACCTCTCCCTCTATATACGTGACGCGTCATCCGCAATTCTGTCGAGAACTCCCCACCTGTTTACATCCCGAACTACATGGTACACAGTAATAGCCTGCAGAGGCCCCTGCAGATACGCCCTTGCTTCTTAGTGTTTGGGGGCATTCTAATACGACATGCTCAGGCGTGGCCTTCTCTCCACAATCGCATTTGTCACTATCAGTCATTCCCCTACCAAAAAGGGTCGCTCTGTATGTCACATGGCCAGTTATGTAATGCACCATTCCCTTTGATAGCTCCAAATACTCCATCCTCATCCGTTCTCTTACATCAGGAAAATCCGGTAGGTCCTCCTGCCCATGTCACTCGCATCCCAGTCGCTTTGCCACATATCCAGGAGAGCCTCCCGGATCTGTCCCTTAGTACTCACCCCCATTCTCGTCAGTTCTCCCACCTTAAAAAGATCACCCTTCTTGAGCTAGTACAGAGCAGCTCTTTTCCGCACCTCCGAGTCCAACGGCCAGATACCCAGGGCCACGCACAACGAATCAGTTGCCACCGTCCTAAAGGCGCCCGAGAGCCTAAGAAGTACACTCCTTTGCACTCTTACTCTATGTACCACTCGCTTTAATCTATGCGCCCAGACACTGGCTCCATAGCCCACGATGGAGACAAGCAGAGCCTGGTGATAAAGCCTTATGCACCTCATAGGTAGCATAAACCTCTTATTTCCTATACCTATGACCTTATTCATCACTCTTAATTCCCGACCACATGCGTTCTCCACGTGCGCAATGAAGTTCCTCTTCTCGTCAAGAGTGACGTCTAGGTACCTGGTATTCATACTACGTCGTATACTCCGTCCGTCCATTTTTATCATCGGATCCCGTTTTCAACTCTCCCCTAAATAGCACATAGGTCGTCTTTGCTGGCGCCAAGCTTAACTTCACCCGCTTACACCAAGAGTTAAGCCCTGCAACCACCGCCCCACTCTTGGTTTCTAGTTCCATCCTTGTCTCTGCCTCCACTATCAAGAGAACATCATCAGCAAAGGCGACCACTCCCGCCATTCCAGGAGAGCTTACACTTCCAATAACCCAGGCTCGAGCCCTAAGTCCCAGAAAATCGGCCCACTGACCGAACTCTGTGGACATCCCTTGGCTAGTTTCTTACTTATCTTCATTCCTGGACATCTCAGGGTAGCATAGCGGTCTCTACAGTAGTCCCTAAAGACCCTGTAGAGATCTCCCGGACACTGTATTTCCCTCAATCTCTCAAACAACGCCGGCCACCACAGATTGTCAAACGCTTCCGAGATGTCCACAAAGATACCTACAACGTATTTCCCCTTACACCTATCGACCAGGTTCATAGCCTCACAGATAGCGTCCTCAGTCGATCTGCCCCTCCTAAAGCCGTACTGCTGACTGTGCATTCCCACCTCTCTCCTGTGTTTCGTCAATTTATCGCAGATCACTCTTTCTTGCAGCTTACCACATGTATTCATTAAACATACGGGCCTATACGACTTCGGGAGTGGCGGGTCTTTCTCATCGCTCTTACTGAGAATGACTATCTCACTCTGCTTCCACACATTGGGCACTTTGCCCTGAGCGGTACACTCATTCAACAGTCCCGTAATTAAGGGCACTATCTGCTCACTGATTTCCTGAAGCATCTCGACCCTGATACCATCGAGTCCAGGCACCTTCTTTATTTTCATTTGGGCTATGTACTGTAACCTCTGCCTGTGTTATCGGATCCGTCCTCGCCCTATTTAGATAGGGCTCCATCATTTCCCGTCTCATGTTCATCTGCTCGTCATTGTCCAGTCCACCGTCATCAGGAAGCAAGGTATCTACAAGTAGCCTCGCGGAATATTCCCATCCCACAGTCATGCCCCCTTCCGGCCTTCTAAGCGTCGAGATCATGGCTGGGGGCCTTATCTTCCCGGTTGCCATCTGAAACGGTATCCCCCAGGCGTTATTTCTTAGTTCTTCCTGAACATAACGCTCCCAGCCTTCCCTCTTCGCCAGGGCCAGGGCAGACTCATATTCCTCCTTCCTTATCCTATAAGTCACCAGAAGTACCTCCTTCATCGGCTCTGCCTCAGCCTGGTACCACCGATGAGCCTTTCTTGCTACTCCCCGAAGCCTCCCGAGCCTGTCACTCCAGAACCTGTTGACTGTACTCCCTCCTCCTCTTATTACCGCAATGGCAACCCTCATGGCTCTCTGTATAGCCCTTGTCAGCTCTTTCGCCTTCTCATTGACATTACCACCCTCTATCAACTCCGAAAATACTAGTTCCTTCCTAAGTCTGTTCCAGTCCGCCTTCTTCAGGTTATACCTCGGCCTAGATATTCCATCAGCTTGTACCCTTCCTCCTACATACTTAAAGGTGATCAGGTTATGGTCACTCACTGTCATCCCGTCCAGTACCTTCCAGTTTTGGATCATGCCAGCCGCCTCTTGGTTGCACAGCGTTACATCGATGTTTGATCTGGCACCAGCAGGCCCCACATATGTCGGTGGTTCCCCATACACGTTTATAACCTCTAACTGGTTAACTACTATTACCTCAACCAGCTTTTCGCCTCTCTTATAGGCTCTGTGTCCTCCTAACTTCCCATCCGCTCCGCTGATGTCGTCGCTAAACCAAAGAGGTGATCTCGCGTTCGCATCCGCCACCACAACCAAGGGCTTCCCTCTAAAGGTTCTTACCATGTCCTCTAACTGCTCCAGATAAGGTTCAATCTCCTCCCTATACTGGAAGTACATGTTTACGAGG